>VMDR010014601.1:0-23315 GCA_007922815.1 Macrotus californicus | reverse complement strand
TTTCAATTTCTTTCTCTTCCTTTTCTCCTTCTGGCACCCCTATGATTCGGATATTGGAACGTTTAAAGACATCCTGGAGGATCCTAAGCCTCTCCTCATTTTTTTTTAATTCTTGTTTCTTCATTGCATTCTGCTTGAATGTTTCTTTCTTTCTTCTGGTGAACACCATTGATTTGAGTCCCGGTTTTCTTCCCATCACTGCTGGTTCCCTGTACATTTTCCTTTATTTCACTTACCGTAGCCTTCATTTGTTCATCTAATTTGTGACCAAATTCAACCAGTTCTGTGAGCATCCTGATTACCAGTGTTTTGAACTGTGCATCTGATAGGTTGGCTATCTCTTCGTCGCTTAGTTGTATTTTTTCTGGAGCTTTGATCTGTTCTTTCATTTGGGCCATTTTTGTTGTCTTGGCGCTCCTGTTACGTGTAAGGGGCGGAGCCTTAGGTTTCACCAGGGTGGGGCAGCCACGTCACTGCTGTTTGTGGGGGAGGGTCCAAGAGGGAACGATGCAGCTTGTTCCGCTCTCTGCTGGTTTTCAGTTACTTCCCCCGATACCCACAGTCAAATTGGGTCCTTCTGGTGCTGGTTCCCGGGTGGGTGGGCTTGTGTAGTCCTAGGACCCTGTGGGTCTCTCCAACGAGCTCTCCTGTGAGGCTGGGAGTTTCTCCCACTGCTGCCTCAACCCCCACAGGTGTTTTCAGTCAGAGGCCCTGAAGCTTTATTTCCCCACACTGGAACTCTAGGTTGTGTGGTCTATCTCACTCCCCAGTTGTTCCTCTTGGTTTATCCCCACGTGGGTGTGGGACGGCCCAGTCCGCCAGCAGCTACCTCGCCTGGTCCGTCAGCCGCGCCTTGCCCAACCCGGTCCGCCAGCCACTGCCTCGAGGCGAGTCCTCTCTGCCCAGCTGCCCATCTCCGCCCCTCCTACCGGTCTGGATGAATGTTTCTTCTTTAACTCCTTGGTTGTCAGACTTCCATACAGTTCAATTTTCTGTCAGTTCTGGTTGTTTTTTGCTTTAAAATTTGTTGTTGTCCTTCTTTTGGTTGTGCAAAGAGGCACAGTGTGTCTGCCTATGCCTCCTTCTTGGGGGGAAGTACTATTGTTCATAGTTTTGATCTCTTTTTCAAAATAAGTCCCTTTAACATTTCATATAATAATGGTTTGGTGATGATGAACTCCTTTAGTTTTTTCTTGTCCGGGAAGCTCTTTATCTGCCCTTCGATTCTAAATGATAGCTTTGCTGGGTAGAGTAATCTTGGCTGTAGGTCCCTACCTTTCATGACTGAATGTTTCTTGCCAATCCCTTCTAGCCTGCAAAGTTTCTTTGGAGAAATCAGCTGATAGTCTTATGGGCACTCCCCTGTAAGTGACTAACATCTTTCTCTTGCTGCTTTTAAGATTCTCTTTTTATCTTTACCTTTGGCATTTTAATTATGATGTGTCTTAGTGTGGTCCTCTTTACAGCCATCTTGTTTGGGACTCTCTGTGCTTCCTAGACTTGCGTGTCTATTTCCTTCACCAAATCAGAGAAGTTTTCTTTCACTATTTTTTCTAACCAACTGCTCTAACCAACTCAGCTACCCAGCCAGGGCCCATTTCTTATTGTTTTTAGTTTACAAAAACTACGGGAGAAATGAATTAAAGGTCCGGTGAGACTTTAGGCAAGATATTATGGCAGAAAAAAATCACAGTCCTACACTCACTTTCCTTAACCAAGCAATAAGTGAGTGTGATACCTTTGCGGGGAGCGGTTAATTAGGTATGTGATTTTTGGATAAGTCACTGAAACTCTCTGAGTCCGTTCCCCCATAATACAATGGAGATAATGAGTACCCTCCTAATGGAAACTGCTGTGATAAGCAAATAAATTATTATTACAGTGACAGTCATTCTAGGCTCTCACATTTTCAAACTTTTCTTCTCCATTGGCTCCATTCTCTGAGTTTACAAGCTCAGGCCTTTCCTATGTAAAACTAATTTAGAAACAACCAAATAAACTATAAAATCAATATAAAGATGCATCCAATTCCTCAAGTTTTAGAATGGAAAATAGTGTAGTATATGACAGTAATTATTATATGGCATTATGGTTACAACAAATTATAAAAACATTTATGCAAGCCCTGGCTGGTATGGTTCAGTGGATTTAGCACCAGCCTGTGAACCAAAGGGTTGCTGGTTCAATTTCCAGTCAGGGCACATGCCTGGGTTGCGGACCAGGTCCCCAGTGGGGGGCACACAGGAGGCAACCACACATTTATATTTCTCTCCCTCCCTTTCTCCCTCCTTACCCTTTCTCTATAAATAAATGAATAAAATATTTAAAAAAAAACATGTATGCAAAGCACTTCCTACAAGCAATAACCATGTTTTCTCTGCTTCACTTTCATGGTCTGTGCAGTGTGTACATTATCCAATGCTTTAAAAAAATCAATGATATAGAGCAAACATTTCAAAAATTTATATGGAACCATAAACAACCTGAATAGCTGCAGGAATTCTGACAAAGAAGAACAAAGTAGGAGGGATCACAATACCTGGTATCAAACTATATTACAAGGCCACAGTAATCAAAACAGTCTGGTACTGGCATAAGAACAGACACATAGATCAATGAAACAGAATAGAGTCTGGAAATAAACCCAAGTCTCTATGGTCAATTAATATTTGACAAATGGGACAGAAGCATAAAACAGAGTAAATATAGCCTCTTCAACAAATGGCGTTGGGAGATCTAGACAGCTACATGCTTTTAAAATGAAACTCAACCACCAACTTACACCATATACAAAAGTAAACTCAAGATGGATAAAAGACTTAAATATAAGTCATGACACCATAAAAATGCTAGAGAACACCAGCAGGAAAATCTCAGATATTCCATGCAGCGATATTTTCACCGATATATCCCCCAAGGCAAGGGACATAAAGGAATGTATAAACAAATGTGACTTCATCAAAATAAAAAGTTTCTGCACAGCTAAAGAAAACATCAGTAAAATGAAAAGGGAATCAACCATATGGGAAAATATATTTGCAAATGATACCTCGGACAAGGTTTAATCTTCAAACTATATAAAGAACTCACAGTACTCTACTCTAGGAAGACAAACAGACCAATTAAAAAATGGGCAAAGGATCTAAACAGACACTTCTCCAAGGAGGACATACAGAGGGCCCAGACATGTGAAAGGATGCTCAGCATCACTAGCCATCAGAGATGTAAATTAAAACCACAATGAGATACCACTTCACACCAGTCAGAATAGCTATCACAACCAAATCAACAAACAATAAGTGCTGGCAAGGTTGTGGAGAAAAGGGAACCCTAGTGCACCGTTGGTGGGATTGCAGACTGGTGCAGCCACTGTGGAAAACAGTATGGAATTTCCTCAGAAAAAAACTAAAACATGACTGCCTTTTGACCCAGCAATTCCACTGCTGGGATTATACCCTAAGAACCCTCAAACGCCAATTCAAAAGAATCTATGTACCCCAATGTTCATAGCAGTGTTATCTACAATAGCCAAGTGGTAGAAGCAACTTAAGTGCCTATCAGTAAATGAGTGGATCAAAAAACTACAGTACATTTATACAGTGGAATACTACACAACAGAAAGAAAGGAGCATCTACCCTTTGCGACAGCATGGATGGAACTGGAAAGCATCATGCTAAGTGAAATAAACCAGGCGATAAAAGACAAATACCATATGATCTTACCTATAAGTGGAACCTAATCAACAAAACAAGCAAGCAAGCAAAGTATAACAAGAGACAGTGAAATTAAGAACAAACTGACAGTAACGAGAGGGGAGGGGGGAGGGGATAATGGGTGGGAGGGAAGGGGCAGAGTCATCAAGGAACATGTATATAGGACACATGGACAAAGCGAAAGCGGGTAGGATCAAGGGTAGAAGGTGGGGATGGGTGGGGTGGGGGGGAGTGGGGTAGTGGTAGGGGGGAAATGGAGACAACTGTACTTGAACAACAATAATAAAAAAGAAACAGAAAAAAAGTCATCTGATTATTCACTCATTTCTGAGATGTGAGGGTAGAGGCATATTCGGGTGTAATTTGAACATATTATATTATTTTAAAATTTCCCAGGAATACATTCCCTTTAATAGCAGAAAAAGTCTTAACCTAGAATTCCACAGGGTGTAGCAGTACTCCTAATGACTACCACACCCCGCCTATCTGAAGTCACCAAATGTGCTTATGTTAGACATCTCTCATCAACAAAATGTATGTTTCTCTTTCTCTCTATATATAATGTATACTATATATACACACATATATGTATACACACACACACACACACATAGATAAGCATATAAAAAACAACTACAGTACACTTATAAGAAAAGCCTCCTCTCCTATAAACTAGATTCAAAGAGAGCAAAAAGAACTTACCTTTGTCTTACAAAACTATACTCAAACTTAGGACATTAAATAGGGCAAGAGAACAAAAGAACAAACTGTAAAAATTTTAAAAGAGCACACGTAGAGAAAAAAAAGAGGTTCAAAAAGAAGGTAACACACAAAGAACAGTTGAGGAGAAAAACTTAAAGATAAATTAGATGACTATTAGATCTAATCATGGGAAAAACACTGGTGACCACACAGATTTTGTGTGGAGAGGGTAAGCATAGAGACAGTAAGGCATTTAGAAGAGTAAGTGGAAACATATAAAAAGATCACCAGACATTGACTGTGCTAGAAGAAGATGGAAAGGAAAACATGATGTTCAGAAAAAACATGCAAGGAACACATTAAAAAAATCAGGCATCAATCAGCTAGAGTGTGAACGCACTTAGGCTAGAATTCAGCTTTCTCCTGACCCTGTCAACAAACAGAGAAAGTTTATGTGGTCAAACCTTGAAATTTTAAGAGTAATAAAAGTTACATGTAATTCAAATAATAATTACCTATAGTTCTCAACTGGACTAATATCCAGTTCATTAACTTGGGGGGAAGCTAGAAAATAAGCTAATTAATAAATTAATATTCTGTGAAGGCAAGGAAGAACAAGAACCAAGAACTATTGGGGTTATGGTGCCAGAAGTTATTCTGTACAGACTATTAAGCTGAGAATAAATGGGTAAGGCGTCCACAAGTCTAACATAAGGGAGTATTTCAATAGGAGTATTTCCGTAATAGAGAACATGAGAAGTTGGGGTATATGAGTATAAAACTAAAATGACCAGCTAAGTTTCAAGTTCTAGGAAAAAGAGAAGAATCACAAAATAGTTGTCTAAAGACAGATTAAAAGTCTGTATATTTAAGTTATCTGAGCCTGACAAACTGGAGGGGACATGAACAACAGTGCAGGAGCAACAACAAACAGCAACTGGCAACACTTCAGTGTCAGGAAAGACAATACATACGTGACAAGGAACACAGTCCCATCTAAACAGCAAATTGCTGTCTTACAGAAATGCAGGCTCAGTGTTACCAGATACTCAGATTTTTCGGGAGAAGTCAAGAATCTAGACTTTATGGGAAATCATAAATTTAAGTTAGCAATTGAAATTTTTTTTTTAATCTGGGCAGGCCAATATTGTACAAATGCAGGCTATCAATTTGCGACTCCTTCCAGTGTAGGTAGAGAGGAAGTCAGAGAAGAATTTTAAGCAGGGGAAGACAATTACAGTAGTCTTCCCTTATCCATAGGGGATACTTTCAAGACCCCCAGTGGATGCCCAAAACTGTGGCGTTCAAATCCTATATTACACAGTTGACCCTTGAACAACATGGGGGTTAAGGGCACTCACTCCCTCCTCACTGGAATAATCTGCATATAACTTTTGACTCCCCAAAAAACTTAAGTTGTCCCTTGGTATCCAAGGGGAATTAGTTCCAGGACCCCATGGATACCATGATCTGCAGATGCTCACGTCTCCTATATAAAATGGCATACGTAGATCATGAGGGCATACAGTGTGTCCTGGGCATACAGTCTGCCCTCAGCATCCAGACTCCCAACCACAGAGGATCAACAGTACAGGTATTTATTGGGGGGAAAATCCACATATAGCCCTGGCTGGGTAACCCAGTTGGTTAGAATCAGCCGGATATGCCAAGGTTGTGGGTTCATGTCCTGGTGAGGGCACATTCAAAGGAGCAACCAATGAGTGCATAAATAAGTGGAACAACAAATCGATGCTTCTCTCTAAAAATCAATTTTTTAAAAATCCATGTATAAGTGGACCTCGACAGTTCAAATGCATGTTGACCTAACTGTACGTGGATCTTTTCTGCTGGTGCCTTAACACCGGAGCAATGAAAGAAAAGTCCTCTTTGAGGGTATGTTCAGCTTTTTTCCATTCCTTGGAGTGTTGCTAAAGCATCTGATTGCCTTACTTTTTGTAAGTCCAGGTGCTTTGAATGTGACAAGAATTAAACACTGGCTGTATGCATGAATGGCTAGTAGCTAACTTAGAAACAAAAAATTATTTCAAAACAGGAAATGTCAGGCATAGGTTTCCTGTGGTGGGAGGTATGTAAGAATCGGAAGTTCAGCTGCATCTTGCAAAAACGCATTAACGGTGGAATCTGACCCCATCTGGGGAAAAAAGCAGAAACAGTAATGGTTTTTGACTCATAAGCCATTGTTTACTTGTATGTAGGGTAGGCAACGCGGAACTCCATTCTGTTAAGATAAATAAAAACCTCTTTCCTTGTACTCGAATGTTTATAGCAGTTTTATTCATAATCGCTAAAAATTGGAAACAATCAAATGTCTACAAATAGGGAAGAGGTAAGCTGTGGTATAACCATACAATGGAATACTACTCAGCAATTAAAAGAAAAAACTACTGAAACAAGCAACATGAACGAATCTAAAAACATTATGCTAAATTAAAGACGCAATACGCAAAAGGCTACACACACTATGACTCCGCTTATATGACATTCTGGAAAAGGTAAAACTTACAGGGATAGAAATCAAATCAGTGGATGTTGCCAAAGGATAGGAAGAAAGGGGGCTGACTACAAAGGAGCACAAGGGAAATTTTTGAGGTGATAGAAATGTTCTCAATCTTGATCATGGTGGTGGTAAAATGACATGTTTGTCAAGCCTCAAAGAAGAGTACTCCTAAAAAGGGGTAACAACATATGTAAATTACACCCCAAAGACTAACAACCCCTCTTGCCCCCGCAAAAAAAAAGTTTCCCTTTGTGGGATCCCAACAAAGAGGATGAAACCAGCCCCAAGCGCAACCCCCTCCGTTCCGCAGGTCCCGGCAGACCCGACGCCCGGGCGGCCGCAGCCCCGCGGGGCGTCAAGGAGGGAAGTCCGCGAGGGCAGAGAATTCCACAGCGCGGCCGCGTCTGCCCAGCCAGACTGGGAGGAAAGCACTCAAGGAGGAGCAGCAAAGATGCAGCAAAGGGGCGCTTCACCGCCGCCGTCACAACCTTTTGGTGGACCCAACATTCCCCGGGGCTCCTTACCGATGTTCCCTTCGATCGAGATTTTCTTGATGCGGGTTCCCTCAGAGCTGGTCCCGGGAGACGGGCAGCTCCTCTTCGGCGGGGTGGCCATTCCTGCTCTAGTGGCGGTCTGATGGTGTGGGGCAGGAAGGGCCGGGAAGTGCGCACAGGTGCTTGCGCCGCCGCCGCCTCAGTCACCGACCTGTAGGCGGGACCCCGGATCTGGGGCTGTGTCCCGCTAGCGCGCCCAGGATTTGATTTTGGCGCGCGGAGGCAGCGGCCGAAGGAGGCGGACCCGGCCACCCGCCCCGCGGGAAAGCCAAGCCCCTCCCTCTCTGCAGTTCGTGGTACCCCCTTGGGGTCCTCGGCTGGGGCCCGCTGGGCAGAGACGGCGCGGGCGTGCCCGGCACGTCAGATCTCGCGAGAGCGGAGGGCGCGGCCGTGTGCGCAGTGATGCGCCTCTTCCGGGGACCCCGGGGCCTGGGGAGAGGGGAGCGCGATGCCGGTTGGGATGGGGACCGAGGGAGGGTTCCCGAGGTCGCAGAGCGCAGCGGGCCAGAGGGCGCCTGAGGACACCCGAGCGCCCCTGAGGGCGGAGGGCATCGCCAGCTCTCTCACCTAAAGTGGGCTGGGCTTTGGACGCCGCGCCCCGCCAGTGGAGCGTGTGAAGATAAACACAGCGTCTGGGCAGAATTGGTTGGACTTGAAATTTTGAACTTGTCAGGGAAGAAGCGATGTGTAAATAGAAAAATCAAACAGATTACGCTGTGGTCGCAGCCTGGAGGACGACCTTCGGGCTAAGTGCTGCTAGGCACCCCAGCCAGGCGCTGTTTCCAGCTCTTTTCATGAATTAACTGGCAATCCAGTGCGCAAAACTAGGGCGAGAATTTAGGTAGTCAGATGCCACCCCACAGATAGCCTTTCCTGATATCTCATTCCCCACCCCTCTTCATTTGGATTTGTATGCCTGCTTATGCTAAAAGAAAGTAAAATAAGCCAACCCAAAATATACACTTTGGCATATTGATGATTTTCAATTAAACGTGTTTGAAAAATAGTCTTCACAAGGACACTCTGCCCCTCCTTTGTCTCCCACTGAAAGGAGATAAATGTCCCATGTGAAAGGTACCCTACCTGCACCAGGGATATCCTTATCACCAGAGATAGAAAATGTAGGGCAGAGCAGGTTGTATTAACCAGCCTGGTTACTTCTTCACCAATTTACGATTCCAAGGCCAAATCCTTTGCCTTGTCGATTCTTCACAAATTTATTATTTGTTTAAAAGATAAAAAGCTTCCTGCTTTGCTCACTTCAAGTCTCTTATTTTTATGGGGCTTCCATACAAACGAAGTAAAATTTGTTTTTCTCCTATTCTTTTTTATATCAATTTAATTGTTAGACCAGCCAAAGAACCTAAAAGGGAATAAGGAAACCTTTCTACTCCTACCGTGCTTTGTAGAAATTAACACACTGGGTATATTTCTGTTCAGCAAGACTATAACTTATTCAACTTTGCATGCCCTACTCCTGGCACATATATAACAAATACATATGTATGTTGAATTTTTGAATGCCTACTCATGTGCCATGTACTCTGCTAGAACACTCAGCTGGGCACAAATACAGTGTAAAAATGCCCAGAGGAACTCATTTTTAACATGGTAAAAAAAAAAAAACTAATAAAGCAGACACAATCCAGTCTAGTAGTTACTGGGTTCGAATTATCTACAGAAACCAAAGGCTCTATTATTTCTTTACTTTGCAACTATCATTACATCTAAAATGCATCTAAAGGTGGAGTTCAGAAGAAGGTGGGTAAATGGTAACTCATTCTCAGAAACCAAGAGCAGAAATCAAAATGTAACTCCTTGGAGAACTCTGGAGTAAAAACAGCAAAAAATCACTCTTTGTAATTTCCCTATATTATTTTGTTATGCTATTGTTTTATGTATATTACTTTTGTTTATTCCCTTAGTGATTAGCAGCATGATCCCTGAAATGATAAAGGCCTGAATGCTCGTCATTAAGGATGGCAAAGAAGCTGGAGAAGCTACTAGATGTTTTATTCCACACCTCAACCTGGGGGGAATCCATGAAATAAGGGTATTGGTAGCTACTGAGAAAGGAATGAAGCGGGGTGAATCTCTGAGACCTTCAAACAGGAGGCAAGTGGAACTGAAGAAGTCCCGTGTAGATCTGTTACAGATGTTTGGGATTGAGAAGTAGAAATCCCCAAGTGTGGTTTTCACACACACAAAACACGTACACACACACAAAAGAAATGTAGCAAGTAACAGTTTAAGCATTGACAAATTAAAGGCTGCTTTCAAATCTCAGCTCTGCCATTTCTGGCTATAAGAGAACTTGAGCTCCTCCAAGCTTAAGAGTGTACCTTAGAAATACAAAGTCAATGGGGGAAACAGAGAACCTGGCTCTCAATACCAAGTTCGGCATAATTTTCCATTTTCCTACATAACACAAGGAAGAGACCAGGGAAGAGCACTTTTAAAAGTACCTTCCTGATTTTTGTCCACAATCCCTTATCTGAAAGCAGTATAGCCAGATCTGTTTCAGAAATCAAAAATTTTTGGACTTCGGACAATAAATATAGTCGTAAACTATACATATTATGTCACCCTCCCTAGCCCTCCTCTGAAGTGTTAAATATACTAATATTTGGCAGTGAAACTTAAGAGGTTAAGCCTGCACTGAATCAAGAAAATACTTTGTTTTCCAGGCTTTTCAGATTTTTGTATTGCAGACTAAAGACGAGGGATTGGAGCATCCAGCCAGTCGTGAGCATGCTATTGTCTTAACACGTCTTTGCCAGAAGGTCCTCCAGTTTGGGGATCCCTTTTCTCCTGTGGGAATGCTGGTTGAAGGAGACAGGGTCCTGACTGATCACATACAAGTTTATTAAGAAACGTCTAAACCAACTCAAAAAATGAAAACAAAGGGGAAAAAGGGGACCGTGAACATTGCTAAGTAGTGGTTACACAGCCCATCCACTTGTATATACCAACTTAACTTCTGTAAAGTTATGTTTATCAACTTAATAACCCTGGTTATAAATTTCTCCTTGCAAACTTCATTATTGCCTAGAAAACAGAAAGATGTAGAAACCATCATAAAAGAGTAGAGAATCAGAGTGCTTCCAGCAAATAGCAAAATAACATACTAGCAAGGCATAGTAGTCAGCCATCAGCTGTATATAGCTCCTTAAGAAAGGAAGCTATATTTTGCACCATGCTTGTAAAGGTAAACTTAGGTAAAAAAGATAAAAATAAAGTAACACTGTATTCATTATGCTGTTTAAAATGAGTGTAAAACATGGTTAAGCCTTAAAGAAATAATTACTTTTGTGTTACCAAAACGCATCATTCAAGACATTATTCAAATTTACAAGTGAGACAAATGAACCTAATTATCAAAATGGTTAATTTTATGAGTACTTCTTCACACACACAGATGTACTGTATGTGCAGAGTAACAAAGTGTTTTTATTAAAACATGGAGACAGTCAACATCAATGTGGACTAGCATTTGTTCTAGTCTTTTGCTCAAATACTAATTAGTGACAAGGGACTATTGTGGCTACTACCATCAAAGTATTTTCAACATGACGGTCCAAACACAAATGCCCCTAAACATAAAAATCTCTAAAATAATGATGCTCTGGGGAATACTCTAAAAGTACACATTTCCTTTTGGAACGTAGGTATCAGGGTAAAATGATTCTCTAATACTGCTCATTCTTTAATGGTCTATAATGAAGACAAAATTTCGTAAAATCTGAGCTTGATGGAAAGATAAAAAATAATTAAGTATTTTGCCAACTGTTCTCATAGTTACAGTAGTCCCACCTCATCCTTGAGATATGTTCCAAAACCTCCAGTCAATCCCTGAAAACTTGCATTATACCTAACCCTATATATATTGTTTTTTCCTGTACATATATATGCTTTACAGCTTCTCCTTGGCATTCCTGAACTGCCAGCATCACTGCTTTTGCACTTTGGGGCCGATAGTAAAATAAGGATTACTTTGAACACAAGCACTGCAATACCTCCATAGTTCACTAGGGGGCGTGGATACACTGCACAAAGGGATGATTCATGTCTCCGGCCAGACAGGGCAGGACAGGGCAGGACAGGGCAGGACAGGACAGGACCAAGTGGGACAGCACAAGATTTCATCATGCTACTCAGAACTGTGTGCAACTTAAAACTTATGAGTTGTTTATTTCTGAAATTTTTCCTTTAATACTTTCAGACCACAGTTAACCACGGGTAACTGAGGATAAGAGGGCACTACTATATATTTAAATACCAAAAGGATTGGTTTCAAGGTCAAAGTATATTTGGATTTTTATTTTTATTGATTTTACAGGGAAGAAGAGGGAAGAGGGAGACAACCATCGATTGTTGTCCTATTATTTATGCATTCACTGGTGGATTCTTCTATGTGTCCTGAGATCAAACACAACCTTGGTGTATCAAGATGACTTTCTAACCAAATGAGCTGTCTGGCCAGGGCCATACTGAGGTTTTTACACCCTAGTCCTAATCATTGACTTACACAATTTCTGAGCTTTAGTTTTCTAATATGTAAGACTAATATACTAACTTCCAGGGTTGTTGTAAACATTATTAAAAAATAATGCCTAACAAATCTTGAATGTTCAACATATTCCAAATACCCTCAATATTTCTCTAGGAATGTGTTCAGTGTGGGAATATCTATAGCAAAAAAAAAAAAAAAGTAATGCAAAGTCAGAATTCATGGCCAAACATAACTATTTATTAATTTTTGTAATAAACATGGTTTCTCCCTTTAAAAAAAACCTAAATTTAAATATTTCTTCCCATCCCATCACATACAGGTCTGTATACATTATTTACAACTCTCAAAACATGTTACAGATTTTCAGACATTCAGTATCCTCTTTTAAAACAAAAGTGATAAAGCAGTTAAACTTTGATCAATAACTACAATTTGGGTAATTTTGGCACAGTTTACAACACAGCATCCATGTTACATTTCATATTTTAGACCATTTCCCCCCTCTCAGCTACTGTAATTGAAAAACTGTCGCCCTCCAATGGAGCAGGGTCCCCGTCTCTATACATTCTCTGCAAAGCGCGCACAACGTGAACGCTGCTCCTACACTTCCATGCTATGGCACTGGCAGGATTCTGCCTTTGTCCTCATAAATGATTTCCACTCAGACTTTTAAGTGTTCTCATCTATACTGCATTGTCTCTCGAGCTAGATTTCATGACACTGTTTCTAGATAATTTTAAGTAATAATGTATTAGAAATGTTCAACTAGAACAAAAGTTAAGTGTTCCCCCACAAGATTAGCACACTCAGCACCCTAGTTATGCATGTATAAAAATAACAAATACAATTTAGTGGCTTTAAAAAACTATTTCCCCTAAAAATAGGTATCTCAGCAGAATAATTTAAGGAGAAAAGTGTTCTTAAAATGAAAATGTACTAATCTAATCTATTTTACAACCTGCACAGTTAAGTATTTCAGAAACAAAAAAGAAAAAAATGTGCAAACCAGTAAGAAACACAGTAATATATGAGCGAAATTAAATATTAACAAAAATTATTAATTTATATCACTAATGATCTCAACTTCTGTGACATATTTAAAGAAAGCTATCAACAACAACAAAAATGCCTATGGAAGTAGCATCTTTCAACAGTTCAGCTAAAACCTATGTAGTGACAGTACTTGCTGACAATGAGGACCTGCTCAGTCAACCTGCTTTGTTTTCCAAGTGGATGTGTGCTGGGGTTGTGGGAGGTATGGCAAGTCAACAGCAGTAAGGAAGTAATTTGCCTCCGAGAAGGGGATGACAGGTAACACACAGCGGGGAAAGGCCAGAGACTTCACTATCGATCTTTGAGAACTGAAATCCAAAGTTATGTATTGTAGAGTATTATATATAGAAGAAATTTGCATCACACTAGCAAAATTGAGAATACTCAATATTTTAATCTGTATTTTCTCTCTTTTGTCAAAATTTGTGTATCAGTTCAACTACAAATAGCATACATAGAGCACACTTTTATAGTTTCAAAATGAAGTCTTCCATTTGATTAGCTCTTCAGGAAAACCCTAAAAATTCAAATTGTCTACAGTCAGAATTGTTCTTACATCTCAAAATTAAACTTTATTAAATTTTGAGACAGTTTGACCTCTAAATATGTATCTCACACACCACTAAACTGACAGCTGAACAATAGTAATTCATGCCTACGATGAATCTTAACATGACAAAACTTTAAAATTTAAATTATTTTAGAAATGGTCCTTAAAATGTAGGTCTAGAATAGCATTTCTAAGAATTGGTATATTCTTTAATATTCCAGATAAATTTCAAAGTAAGTAAAGTTGTCCTCCTGGTATGCAGACACATTTTCAAATTACAAATAGACTTCCGGTCCCACATCTTTTAAAGAGACATTCACAATTTTAAAGTTTTAAGTGATATATGAAATGGTTATACAATTTTAAATATTTTATCAATGATATGTAGGCTTAAAACTCAGCCTAATTAATATATAAAATGTAATCCAATTTCTCTGTAAAATGCTCTCTAGTCTTTAAATTCAAACTGTTCATCTGAGTGAAACTTTTTTTAAAAAGGGGTGGAGGTCAAGGCTGCTGTTTCCTTAGACTACTTGTATTTTAAATAGGGGACCCTTTTTTTTCTTACTATTTCTTCAATCAAAACAGTTTTACAGTAGTCAAGGCTGAACTCAAGAATCATTAGGGAAAGCAACAAAAAACAGAAAAGAAGATAAAGACTTTGATTTTTTATTATATTTAACTGAAAATAATTAAACTAAATTAAAAAAAAAATAAATCCTATACATCCAAATGATACTATCTACTTCAAAGTAGTGACATTTATTAAATGATGCTACCTATGCTCAAAACATTCTCTTCTGCAAATTCAGAACCTATGGCACATTCTTTTGAACTTCTCTAATGGTTTAGTTCTAAGAAAACAGCAAAGCAGAGACAGTTGGGTGAATGAGACAGGTCACATTATTCGCCAAAAACAGTTTTTGGTGCAACTAAAATGATAAAAGAGATCCTCTTGCATAGTCATAAAATGGTTCTCAAGGCATCTTTGAAAGCATTCCCAAAACTCTATACCTTTGCAGCATAAATGGAGTAAGTAGTGCTCCCAAAGGAACCACCCTGAAGATCAACTTTCATTTGGATGTTTAAGGTATAACATATTTATTTTAAAAGTCCTACAACTTAGTAATTGCATCTCTTATTTTACCATTTCAGTGGTTATCAAAACCTCTCTCAGAGAGGGTGTAGACAAAGGTATAAAAGAAATCTGTCATTTTGCTATTTTCCCATAAGCAAGGAAAATGCTAATACATAAAATGGAGTCTGGTAGATTACATGTAAAATATAAATATCCACATCATCTGTACTTCCTGAATATAAGCGACTGTAGTGCTTTGTCTTTCCTGATAAAACAGGCCATAATTCAGTCTGAGATGTATTACACACTAAACATGTCTTCTCCAACCAAATACATTTCATGCTGACCATTTAGAATTTCCAAATGACAAAAGTAAAAAGCGACAGCAACCTAAAGTCTTTCAGTTTAAGATAAACTGACCTCCAAACAGTTGGCTAACACACATGCTTTCTGTTTCAGTGCAGTTTAACGCAGCGGGGTCTATGAGAAACAGAGTAATCAAGTCAGCAAACGAAGGCCAGCAGCACCATCTACTGCTAACTGTAAGATTCTCACTTTAGTAGGTTCTCCCCAACACCATTACTCCACCACTTAAAATAATTGCTGAAACTTCCTTCATATCAACATTTAACCAAAGCATTGTGAAGATAATACTATGTTAACTTACCACTTTATAATTTATGCTTTTATTAGCAGATGAAAAAACCAACTTCTGTTTTAGATCTCTGTATAAAGAACAGGAGGGAAATCCTTATCTTGGTTATTTATAAACTTAATAAAGAAATCTGGAAATAATCCATAAGCAGTTATAAGCAAGCTCTGCTGCAAAGCCGAGATTTGATCTTGATTTTAGATCTCACAAATGCTCACAAGAATTGACTGAATCAAAGCAGTTTTTTATTAAATCAGTTATTTCTCACATGCTCTGGTGAATGTTTCCCTACCTGTAGCCATGTAACACCATGTACAATGCCAGGTCTCTCCCTGGAAGAACGTCCCCACTTTGTTCCCATATATACACATACATAACTCATTACTTCCCAATAACTCTGTTTGAAGGAATACTCAGAAGCAGGCACCTGAGATTCTTGCACAGTGACAACAAACTCCTATGTACATACAGTGGGAAAGTAGGCCCTACTACTAAACATTAACTTATAGAAACATTTCTGCATTTTTACAGTGTACTGCATAAGGCTTAAAAGAGCAAGAACAATTTTTCGCTATTCTCTCTACGCTTGGCTATTGCAACCCTTTTGTTACTAGGTTGATCTGAAGCGGAATGCACTAGGGAAGACTACTTGAGTAATCATGTGCTTCATTTTCCAACAGATAAGACCCCAATCACTTGATGCCAAATTTTATTTTTGAATCAATCCATAATGGCTGATCTTACATATTTGGATACTAAAAGATTTTTTTAAGGAAATCAGCTAGTTCTCACTGCTGTTTATAACTAAGCATTACCAATGAACGACCAATGTATTTGCCCCTGCCTATCTCTCCTGTTACTTCTACTGTTGGTACTTGGAGAATGATTCCCATCAATAAAATGGAGAAAAGGGCAGGTCCTAGTGATCACAACCAAATGGCATTAAACTGTATCACTGCCTTACTTGTTAATAGCAAAAACAAACTGATTTCATTTTAGATTCTTTTCTAAGTATTTTCAGAGCAAGATTTCTATTCTACAAGGGAAAAAGTATACATTTCTAAATGAAGGAAGCAGATTTACTAGGAATGACAAAATTAAAACAAGAGTCTAAAAAGTATATATCTCAAGAATAAAACTGAATTGAAAATGTTAACATTTATTTTAAAAACTAATTTTTGGAACTTGGGAATAATTCACTCGAAAGTCATGGAAAATAAAATAAAGTTAATGACTACTGAATTAGCACTTCCATTGTTTGATATCACTGCAAAGAAAAGTATTTCCTTTCACAGTGGGAATCAGAGGTCAGAATGCTTCAAGGCGGGCCTAGAATAAGCAAAGAATGTACTGTATCATTTTAAAATGACAGGCAAATACCAGCTCCATTCACTGAATGGAAATGCTGAAAAGTGGTCAATTTCTCCAAACAGTCCTTGAATCCCATATTTAATATCTATACCTAAAATTAGTCATTTATTTTTAACTTCTCATGGAAGTTGATTCCTAAAAAAGAAGCCTCTGAGACTCTGCTTATAAGAAACTGATTAAAATCTTCATGCCATTCTATTCAAGGGTTTTAAGACAGGACCTTCTTAAACTTGATTTCCCATAATTAATTCCATTCCTAACTCCTCCTACAAACTACCCGCCGCCCCCAGCAACAAAACACACCTCCTATCCCTGCTTCTTCATAGCAGAAGGGGATTCTGCAGATTTATGGCTCATTTGGCAATTGCTAAGAGACCTCACAGTTCAGCATCACCTCTGAAGATGGCAAACCTGTATATAACCTGAATATTCACGCCTACAGTGCAGTTCACATGTAGAAAGAAGACAAAATGCAATAGGTATTGCATTTCAACATCCTCAAGTCTCAGCATCACAAATGTCAAGGGATGGAAAAAGGCCTGCTTGTAGAGCTTGAAGCATTGGTTGAACAGAATTACTATTACCATAAAAAATAATTAAGAAATACTTTTTATGTTCTACATGCACAACTTTATTAACTGTGTTTCCTCAATGTAGTAAAAGCTGGAGATCATCAATTTAGGCAAACTATGGCTTTTAGCATAGATATTTTAAAACATAAATCAGTAAGTGCCCTGGGTAGTAATCCTAATATTGTTTCAAGCCCTGTTTGGTTCTATGTCTGTGCTTTGCACCTCAGAAGTGAGCCTGCCAAGGCACTTAAAAACATAAGTCTTTTGGGGACTTCAAAGATTGGCCACCATTTATACAACACAGAACCCCATCCATCAGCAGTCTAATCAATAAGCATTTTCTTTCAACATATACTATTATCAGAAATTTCACAAGTAACCAAAACCAAGTTAAAAAAAATACCATATGCCACTAAGACAAAAATGTACCCCTATCAAGTGTACAGAGAATGATTCTTGGCTTCCTCTAGCAATAGAATATAATTTTATTTATTCAGAGTAAAGAAAAAAGAACCCAAACAAGCCCCCCAAATCTAAGACAAAGCCCCCAAGATAGAAATAGAATACAACGAAGTCTAAATACACCCCACACAACTGCATGTGAGGAGCAGCTCCGTAGCTTTATCTGTCCTTTGAGGTGAGTTTTTCAATCAGTTCTTGGAGGGGTGCAAGTTCTCTCCTGTCAACCAGGTTGAATTCCTGTGCGTAAGGAAGAAAGGCAGGAGAAATAGCAAACACGTTACTTACATCTCAGCCCAAAGCAGGTTTCCATTAGTACTGGCTGGAAATTAACTTGTACAGTAAATAAAAGTAAAAAACGTTTTTAAGTTTCTAGTCCCTACCTGTCTTAGGCAAATCACTTAACTATTTCTGATATTGTTTTACATATGTAATAATGTTAGGATAAATCCTCCTACCTCATAAATTATGGGGACTAAATGTGATACTATAAGTGAACCACTTCAAGTAATCCCTGGCACAAAGTTAACACTCACAAATGGAATTGCTGCTCTCTGTTAAAAGGAATAACTTGGACACCATTTAGACATAGTCAACCAAGTAGGAACCAAAATATACAGCATCTCAGACAAATTTCACAGTAAAAGAATTAGTTTATGTTACAAACTAATCTGCAAGCTATCGTGAGATGTGTCATTCTGAAGTTCAAGTCTGAATAGATTCCCCCTTACTAAACTATAATAAATAGAAGCTGTCTATACTTCCAATCTTCTGCCATGGTGGGGCATTCTGAACTCCCAATTTCGCTGATTTATTAATACCCATCACGTGCCAAACACCACAGTAAGTACTGGGGAGAAGCATTAGGGGGCATTTAATAGCAAGCCTACTGCTAAGATTTGTGGGGTCTGGACCAAGAACACAAATGAATATATAGTATGACTAAATTATTAAATTTTACATTAAGCTAATATATTATTAAGTAAAACATGTTCTATTCCCCTACCTTGACAAAATATACCTTTACAGTGACTAGGAGAGAAGATTCAAATTTAGAATTCTCAAGACTCCTCAGAATTCTGCACTGTAAAGCGGTGACAGGGAAAGGCCAGTCCCAGACCCTCAGCAATCTTGCTGAGTTCCCAACCCCCAGCTCCATCCTGCCCTTAAGGGGCTTCACATGCATGAGTGTGATACCTTGTCTGGCTTATAGAGGCAATGCCACACACCCTCACCAACAGCTGCCATTTGACTATGCATTAGGTCTAGAGGTATACATATCAGAGATATGACCTTCCCTCAAAAGAAGAGACCCAAGGAAAAGATCCATGCAGACCTGGGAAACAGGCTTGGGACCATTTGGCAGGGAATGCTGAAGTAGAAGCACTCACCAGAAGGGACCTGGGTAGGTGTGTGGTTGACCCTGTGGGTTCCTCACTCTGTAGGGAGTACAACTGGAGAACAGCCAGGGTAGAATTTTCCAAATTCTGAGACCAAGGGCTTATTCAATCAAGGGCTGAGATGGCCTAACTAATGGACTCACCTTTAAGAAGGGTGCAGTATCCTGAGCTGTAAATAGGCCCAGATGTGGTAAATGCCATGTATCTCACCCCTACTATTTGCTAGGAGTTCGGAGATACAGTGCACTTTAAGATCATGCAGTAAAGTAAAACTAACCCTCCTGGTGGGAGCATATCCTCTCGTAAACCACTAAAACCTGAACTTCGGGAGTCATGTCTGCCTAAACCAAGGCACAGATACAAGTTTTAGGGTACCATTTTCTTTGTTTCTATGGGTATCTGTAGATGGAACACCATAGTAAAGTAATTGCTCAGAGCAACAGTTTAGGCATGCTACTTTCTCCTAATATGTGTTTATACAGGTGAAACTGAGACACAAAATCTGTGCCTCAGTGTGAGGAGTGTGTAGAGAGGGAAAACGACACATTTTTCTTTGGTGGAGATGGGTCATGGAGAAGGCATTTATAAGTATTTGCCCAAAGACATACAAAAACAACACAGAATCAAGCTCTGGACTTCTCCTGCCTACCATAAACCCCTCTCAATCGCCAGGAAAAAAAAAAGAACTGGTCAGCTTATCTTTTCCGACTCTTTTTCACTCCTGGCTCTTAGTTCTCTAATTGTTATAGCAAGGTAAGACTATCTTCATTCGTCTTAACCTCAACTCTAAGGCCAGTTCTCTGAGAACTAAAAAGAGAAGGAAAAGGAGATCAACTAAGGAGTCAGATCAAAGACTAATGAATGGAACTCCTGGAAGAACAACACTCTTTGGGACATTTTCCCCTCTTTAGACATAATGGACAGTACTTAACTTAAAAATTATTCTGAATGCTTAAAAAGAAGAAAAAAAGAGGAGGGGGAACAAGGTGTGATATTCAAAGCCCATTGCCAAGACAGAGTATGTTGAAAACATTCCAACGTAGCCAGGAATCGAGGGTTAAGAGGAGTAGGAGGAGTGCTAGAAAGCTCAAGCGATCAAGTTCATCTAGGTCTGCCAAACTAGCCAGGTTCCTTATTCGGCCCCTCCACATCAGCTTGTTACTGAAACAAAGCCAAGGCAAGAATTCTCAAAAGCCATCTTATTTGGACTTGTACGTCACCCGCTTAGAGATGAATGGAATTCAGAAACAAAAGGCAGTCCCTGTCATCACGGCAAGTATAGAAAAGAAAGAAGACTAGAGAGATATAGCAAATTTTATCCTTACGGTATGGATACAGCTTTTACCTCAGAACTCTGTAGATAACTGCTTTTACTGAACAAAAAAGGCCTCCCAATCAAACTTACCTGGACAAAAAAGATAAAGTGCTTGAAGGATGTATTCAGATGCGCCTCCTCCTGAAGCTGAATCACAGGGTCGAAATGCTGATGATAAATGTGCGCATAAACCCTAAAGAGGCGTTTGAGTATAGTTTTTGCCACAGACATGAAGTTCTTCGGGAAAGGGACCCCTAGTAAATAGATAAACAACCCCAATCTATTAACAAGAGACAGGCAGTATGAGTTTGTCAGCAAATAGCAACATAAATCAACAAGGTAAGGCTGAAAAGAAGTATTTATGAATTACTACTTAATATACCCACTGTACTTTTCAGAAGTTCTCAACATATCATGAAAGAAAATAAACTTCAAAGTTTGTAAGAAATAAGAACTAGTCTTCATGCCCTGGCTGGTGTGGCTCAGTGGATTAAGTGCCAGCCTGTGAACCAAAGGGTCGCCGGTTCAATTCTTAGGTCAGGGCACATGCCTGGGTTGTGGACCAGGTATCCAGTAGAGGGCATATGAGAGGTAACCACACACTGATGTTTTTCTCCCTCTCTTTCTCCCTCCCTTCCTCTCTCTAGAAATACATAAATAAATAATGTTTTTTTTTAAAAAGAACTAGTCTTCAGTATAGCCCTTCAGACCTCTAATATACCACACTTTACTAAAATGAAACAAATGAAGCCTGAAATGATAATGGAGCTAAAACTCACACCCAAATTCTCAGATTTGGTAACATCACGTCTTAATACAAATATATGCTCAACACAAATAATGTACTTAACTATGCTCATTTTTGTTCAAACGCTTGCAATATAGTTTTAAATTGTTTTCTATAGGAAGTATTTCATTACTACTCCAGGTCTACATTTATCCTGAAAAACAGCTACAATCTCTGCTCAATTAGGCTCATTGTTATGAATTATAGCATTTTCATAGCATTAAGCAAAAAACAAACAAACAAGAAAACTAGAATAATACAAAATTCCATATACTTTGTTGCTCTTGCTAAATAATCCAGATTGGCAAAACACAAGCCAAACACCAGTACTACTGTGTTCAATGTCATCATATCACCTATTGCTCATTTAAAAATATTGTAGAGATCACAAGAAAACATAGCACAAACCAAAATAAAGGGACATTAAATAAAACAGCATGCCTATACTCTTCAAAAATATCAGTGTCATGGAAGTCCACAAAAGACTGATGAATGTATATTCTACATTAAGGAATGCTAAAGAGACAACAACTGAATGAAAAAACACTGAAAAATTTCTCTTGCTCTAAAGGATATTATTAGGAAAATATGAAAAATCCAAATAAGATCTGTAAATTAGGCAATTGTTTCACTGTTAATTTCCTGATTTTGACAGTTATACTGTGATTTTCTAAGGAAATATACACGGAAGCACATACGGATAAAGGGGCATCACATACCCAATTTACTCCCAAATAGTTCAGAAAAAGGAAAGAATATCTAGAGAGAGAGAGAGAGAAAGTAAATGTGGTAAAATGTTGGCAACTAAAGAACCTGGAAGAAGGATATATAGGGATTCTTTGCATAATTCTTGCAAGTTTTCTAAAAGTCTAAAATTGGATCAAAATTAAGTTAAAAAATATATTATGAGGAATAAAAGATAAGGTGGGGGCACTTATCCAAAACCATTATGATATATAATAAATAAAGCAGCCATGAAAAATAGACCTTTAATTACAAATGCCCCAAGGTAGTGAAAGCATTCAATTAACGTGTTCAGCCCTGGCTGGTGTTGCCCAGTGGACTGAGTGCTGGCCTGGGAACCACAGGGTTTCCGGTTTGGTTCCCAGTCAGGGCACAGGCCTGGGTTCAGGGCCAGGTCCTCAGGAGGGGGTGCACAAGAAGCACCCACACACTGATGTTTCCCTCTCTTCCTCCTTTCCCCTCTCTCTCTAAAAATTAATAAAATCTTTTTAAAAATAAAAAAATGTGTTTAAAACAACACATAATAACAACTATTTACATCACTGTCTCCTCCACCATACCCATCCCCCTAAATCTAAAAGCATGAAATGTAATCAAAAAACTATTTATTATTAAAAAAGTAAATTCTTATTTTTTTCAGAAAACACAGTTGTAAGAAATTTGAACAGATCTAGATGTGAACAATTTCCACTTGAAAGGCCAGCTCTTAAGAACAAATATGAAAAAGCAATAGACAGTTGATAACAGGCCAATCGATCAAATCTCGTTTTCTTCTCACTTAGCTTGATTTCAGTCTGTAAAATTCACACCGTGGGTCATAAACCCAAACTCCCTCTTCGCCACAAATATAATGTAAAACTGGATGCAAGTCATACAAACTCCCTCCCTAAACAAGAAATGGATGTGACTGTTGTAGGTGACACTGACTGCCTACCCAACAGCCAGTCTCTTTTTTTCCATGACACAGGCCAGATTTTGTTACCATCTGACTTAATGCCGATCTTCTCATTGTTTAAAAAATAGGGAGGCTTACCTTAATGATCATGATAAATTGGTATAAAAAAATAGAAGGCTTTTAAATGTATAAGATTAGAAATATCTTGATAAATATAGTAACCTAGTATGGTTCCTGGAATAGAGAAAAAATAAGCTCTAGAAACACATAAAATTAGATAAATCATGTTGGATTCCTATTATGCAAAACTACTGTACCTATTTTTGAAGGAAATAATGTTTCATCATCCAACTGGTCCTGAACCCAAGTCATCAAGTAATCAATATACTTTGGTGCCGAGCATTTAATCGGCTTCTTTATGTTTGTTCCATCTGCCCA
>VMDR010014600.1:0-23321 GCA_007922815.1 Macrotus californicus | reverse complement strand
CAAAATGCTGCCTCTGAGAGACATACTTTAACCTTAAGCGGCAATCAAAAAGACAATAGCAGTAGCTATAACAGCCAATAGACTTTAAACAAAAAGTGGTAAAAAATAAAGCTACAAAACAAAGCTACTTGTAAAGAAGCAGGAAAAAAAGCCTTGGTGAAGAGAGGGAAAAATTAGCAGTCTGAAAACCTGAACATTAACACTGAAGCACTTCAAGGACAACTGTAAGAGGTTTTGACTGCGCAGAACACAAAGCTGTGTGTGCCCTGCCAAGCATTAATACCTGTGTACCTGTGTAATAGAGAGGGCCATTTCACGATGAGACCAGCAAGTCGTAAGTAGAAAACTGCAAGTTAGAAATGCTATCTCTTTCATTCACTTGCAGATGCTTTCAATCTATCTGATGAAATGTGCAACTTGCTTTCCTTTTCAGAGTTTAAATTCAGTTAAACGTATCACAAGAAAGTTCCCATTTGTTCATTTCACAGGCATTCCGCCACACTGAGGAAGGGTGGTGTGAAAGCACAGAAGAACGTGGTGCATTTAAGTGGCTCATGCACAATACTGTTTACACCCCCAAAGCCAACGATTTAATAAAAACTGGAGAGGGTGACTTCCCGAGGCTTTCTTAGCATCTGTAGTCCAGCATCACAGAAGGGAATATAAGGGCACAGTCGGGTTGTTTGCATGCCAATCACTTGTCAGCTTCACGAGTTCTCTACAAATAGCCCGTGTACTTGCAAACTTCTTTACCAATCACTGTTATTAGAATTTTTAAATACAGCAATAGACACTTTTTCTAAAACTACTAAATTAAATCACCAGCAAACACAAAAGGAAAGCTAACGCCATGGTAACTTTTGTGCAAATGAAAATTTACATTTTTATAACTTGTTTCCAGTTCAGGTCACTGGAGTATTTTTAGGTTTATTCTCTTTGTTCAATGCAACATTCTACTCTCCACATCATCTTTAAACATTTGACATTTTTTAAGTAGGTGAAGTAATAAAATAAGCAGTAAGTTAACTAATTAATATCTCTGTGTTCAAAGCAAGGGAATAGCAACGGTATTCTCTACAGCATAACAAGAGGTAATGAATGGACATCTGATTAGTTTGCTAGTATTTCTAAAATATCTACAGTAGGTAAAAGGTCCATGGACAACACTCAGTAGAATGCACATTTGAACATACTACTGTCCCCTAGACAATTTTTGGATTGAATAGACTTCACGTGTGGCATGGCCCATCATACACATGAAATGACAATGTAGATGGTCTGCTCTAGAGTACTCTGTGTCAAAGCACATGATAACCTGAGCATGTGACTCTGCCAACACTTTATTGAACAATATCTGTCCTTTGTTCTCTGTTCTTACTTTCTTTCCAAAAGCAGTCTGTTAAGAAAATCAAGCCTGTAAATTTAAGTCAATTTCCTTGTAAGTATGCCTTTCAACTGAACAGGATTTAAGATTTTTACAAGAAAAAGATTATTGCATGCAGATAGGATGTTTCAAGATATCTCCTTAAAATCCTGAAAATAACATAAGATTTTGTTTTGACCTGTTTCACTTTATTGACTTAATGATCTTCTCAGGCAGCTCAAGTACCTTTTGAGGGGGGTGGGGTGGAGTGAAGGATGAGTTGAATTAGCAATGGAATAGTTCCCCTTATCCACAGGGGAAACATTCTAAGACCCCAAGTGGATGCCTGAAACTGTGATTGGTTAGCACAAAACCCTCTATATACTGTTTTTTTAATATATAACATACCTTTTCACTTAGAGGAAGCACTTTATAGCTTCTCTTGGCATATATGAACTGTCAGCCTCACTACGCTTGGACTTTGGGGTCGTTCGTAAGTAAAGTAAGGGTGACTTGAACATTCTACAATAACCTGAGTTGTTCTGATAACCAGCACAGCTATTAAGTGACTGAAGGGCAGGGAGCTCTACAGCAGGGGACACTAGACACAGGGATGAGTCACGTCCTAGCCCTGGATTTCATCATGCTAGTCGGAACGGCGCACAATTTCAAACTTATGAATTGTTTACTTCTACAATTTTCCCTTTCATATTTTTTGGACGATGGCTGACCACAGGTCACTAAAACCAAGGAAAACAAATGCACAGATAAAGGGGGACAACTGTAAATAAACTGAGTTGGGTTGACGGTTATGAAGATAGCAGATGTGTCTTCAGCCCAAGTATACACAAACCTATATACAAGTATATACATGAGGAGCGCCCCCAAAAGTCATGTACGGATCCTGAGTCGATCACACCAACTGACCTTGCTCTAACTTCTTGAAATCTTTCCATGTAAATGGAAATTGGATATTAGTTACCCCAGAGGTTTTCAAATTAAGATGACTGCATGCACCGTATTTCAGGGAGGGGCCTCAGGGTGCGTCCTTGGGGAGCTACTCCTGATCTGAGTTGCTTCAGATAATTCTGGTTAATCTACATTACATACTGTCATTTTGTATCAGATTCACTTTGGAATGAAACTCAGCGACAGAAACATTAAAACCAGAAACATCTAAGACATGGTCCCTGTGCAATCTCTCAGTAAAGGACGAGCAGCAGAGAGCTGGCCCCGAGCCTTCTGCGAGCACTCCATGAGCCAAACACTGACTGTTTGCTCCAAAACCGAGTCAGTGCGGTCTGCTAGAGCTATCTGTCCTTGGATTCTTCTTTTATGGGATAACACCTCAGATGTCTTAACGTTTTTGATTAAGTCGCACCTGAATAACTGTCCCTTTCTTCCAAACATCTCCAGTTTCCTCAACTGACTCTCCTACGATAACCACTCAGGCCTTTGTGTACCTCAGTGATCTTCTCGGAACGTCTTTCAGTTTGTCTGTAGATATGACGCTGTCACTTCTCAACAGGAGGTCACTTATTGCACGGACCTGACGAGAGAGGAATTCTACTCATGGCGTTACCTTTTACTAGCTAGGCGAATCAGTGTCCAGCTTTCTCTCACCTGTAAACTAAGGTCTATAATGACTCCTTCTCGAAAAGAAGCTGGCATATATAATTTAGAAGTCTACCTAGAGCTCCTTGCAAAAGACAAGCAACATGTCAAGCTCCTTCCCCTCTGCTGTAGAGTCAAAATTATCAGCCAGACTTATAAACAAAATAAAATGAAACAAAACAAAATAGCCTCCAAGTGAGACTGGAGAAGTTATGGGAGAAAATTGATAGTTAAACATTTACACCAGTGGTCTCAGGATATGAACCTCAAAGTATGAAGCATGAGACAGAGTGGAAGCCAAGGCTTGTACACATTCACCTGGCTTCATAGACAACCTGGCATAGCGCCTTTAACACATGGTGCTTTCTCAAGACAAAAAGATATAACAAGCATCGCCAGAGTCCTGTGAACTTGAGTGAGGTGTCTGGAAATAACAACAAAAGGAAACACTGAGAACTTGAAAGAACAGGGATCTGGGTCCCTGGAGCAGGTAGCGTGGAAGGTGCAGACCAGGCAGGAGGACCTGTAGGTGGGGAGCTTGGGCCGTGCACCAAGGTGAAGGCTTGTCCTCCACAGGCCGAACGAGCTTGAGCCGCTCACACAACGTCTGGCACCTGATTCTCATCTAAGCTTCCAAGGGCCTTTCTAACATGGGAAGTATATCATTTTTTTATTGGAATGTGAAAACAAGGGCCATATTAATACATTTAGTTCTTCAAGAACAGAGTAAGGGAAGGACAGTACATGTGTCCGGAATAAAGCTGGGAAGTGATTCCTAAGTCGTGCGTTTGCTCCCACAATTCTGTGTCACACGGGTGGAAGTTAAGGGCTCTCTATGTGATGATCAGGAATGCTTCAACTAATCAAAATGCTTAAGGGCTTGGCTTTCCTTGTTTACAGAGGCTTTGTGTAAAATTTCAAAATCGTATTCTCTACCTCACACCGTCATGTTATACAACAGCAATGCAATCTCGTTGCAAATATCTCTCTCTATGTCCTTTTCTTTTTCTAATAGTATCACCCCAAATGAGCACTTGGGACCATGGCATTATTTGTGGCTGATCTCTAGCCTTCAAGTCTCTTTTTACTTCAATTTACAGTCATAATCTTTCCAGGGAATCATCTTGACCGGGTGACCCCTGCCTGCCAGATAAAGGCTGAAAGAAATCCTTAGCACAGCACTGCAGATGCTTTAACATGACTCCAATGTATACTTCTTAGATGATCCCCACTTAACTCAATACCACAAGCGTAGGAAACTGTTTTAGTCAATAAACAGGTCTTTAAACCATTGCAATGAATGTTGCCCTCGCTATATGGATGCTTTTTTCTCTTTCATGTTTTCAGAAACTACAGAAAACAACCTTAAAATGGGATTTCTGTGTTGTTTTCCTATGTCCTCCAGTCAGAAGTGCTCTTTACTCCAGACTCTGTAACACCCACATGACTCAACATTGTTCTAGGCACTGATGAAAACCTCATCATTGTATCATTACTCAAGCATGTGTTACTTGGTCCTTAAAGCAGACCAAAAAAGGATGGGAGGTTGTTACTTCCTCAGAAAACAGATTAGCCCATTGGCCAACCATCTAACAAATAGTCACATTTTAACTAGTGAAATACAGACACGGAACAAACTTCTCCAGCTGTGATTTTATTACTGCAAATACACGTGAAAAAGGATTCTGCCATTAGCATGTTCAAAACTCAAAAATTCTATAAACATTGTCTACTTAGTACCATGTCAGCCACTTTCATGTGTTCTTATTTCTTGTAACAAATCTGTGAATTAATTAATATCATTTTCATCTTACAGGGAAAGAAACTGAAGCTCAGAGTGGTTAATGATTTGGCCTAAATCATACATGATTCCAATCACACAATATTCTGACTCCAAGTACACGTGTCCATGTTGTGACTAGAAACCTACCATTTATTCATGAGCAACATATCCCAGAGGCTGAGAAGAAATGAAGTAGTTGCTTCACATCTGAAGGGTTACAGGATGCCAACGAATGGGGGAAAGAAGATACCTCACAAAGCACTCATTTGAAAAGGGAGTTGACTATTGAATCTGAAAATCCATCTGCCTTTCCAAAACGGAAGGCCTTGGGGGGATGGGAGCCAAGCCTGAAGACAGTCCATATACTCTCTTCTTCAGCATATGCACGGGGATAACAGGTACACACACAATTCACACATGTGCACACATGCACACATGGTGGTGCACGGGACCCCCAGGATGTCATTACACTGGGCTCACTTACCCCTTTCTTAAGGCATCTGAAAATGACATCAAGAAAAAGCTGCAACTCAACATGGAAACTACCATGACATTGGAATTGTAAGTTCAGTCGAAGTTCTCCATAACTGCATTAATCACATCTCACCATCAGTGCAATGTTTTTAACTCCCAGGGACAAAAGTAGACTTACAGTTGTTTGTATGGAAAATCATACAATAATAAATAATAAAACTAAAGTAAACTGTGTTTTGCGAACTCACAACCGTAAACCTACATTTGCCCCATACTGGATAACTTATTCATGTTTTTATCAATTAATGCCACGGTACTGGCATCAATTGTATATATAAAATATAGACAAAAGTAGAGAGAAAAAAATGAATACAAATTTAATTATAACAGTTTCACACTTTCTTCCCATAT
Organism: Macrotus californicus; assembly: GCA_007922815.1. Classification (NCBI taxonomy): domain Eukaryota; kingdom Metazoa; phylum Chordata; class Mammalia; order Chiroptera; family Phyllostomidae; genus Macrotus; species Macrotus californicus. The sequence continues at coordinate 17,676 of VMDR010014600.1, read as the reverse complement.
GCATGGCCACAGGACCTCGCGGGGGCAGAGAGAGCACAATGAGCAGGTGGCAAAGGGTCTCAGCTCCATTCTGCTCCCCAGACAGGCACTTGTATGCAATGTCCAATGTGCACCCCAATGAGAAGATCACTAAGAAGTACATTGGAGCAATCCCTGAAGGATGCATATGCCACACTGAACACAATGAAATTCCAACTGTCTACTGGGTGCTTTTCCTGGAATCATTTAGGTACCTGGAAAATATCATACCAGTGCCAGACACACATGCTCATTCATTCATTTGGAAAAATAGTTCTGGTACCTACTACGCCAAGTCCTGTGTTAGGCAATGGGCATCTCAGACTAGACTCGATCCACACTTTTGAGCTCAGTGGAGAGACAGATTAGAAAAACAGACTAGTGATGACTGTGATATCAGGGTGCTAAAGCCACCCAGATGAGGGACATCTAATCTAGCCTCAACTGGAGTGAAGCCCAGAGAAGGTAAATTCTAAGATGAGCCCTAAAGTAAGGGAAGGAAATGAGAATAAAAAAATGAGGCAAGAAAGCAGAAGCTCTTCCTGAAGACCTTACAACTTTCCTGTATTTAAATTGTGAGAAAGACACATGAAAAAATAAGAGACTAATAAGATAAGAGATAAGATAAAAAATAAGAGACTAAAAACACTAACCTCTCTTCTACAAACCAAAAGTGTAATTTTGTGAGAAAAAGAAAATAGGCTGACAAGGCAATGTTTGGTGGCATTCATTCAAAATATATATATATATTGAGCACCTAGAATATGCTAGACACTGGTCAGGTATTAGGGAAACATGAAAGAGTAAAAATCCACCCCATTTTCCAGAAACTCCAGCAAAGAAAGGGCATTCATGAAATAACAACACTGTGGATAAAAACGACAAGTAACCTCACAGGGTGATCTGATCATGAATTCCTAACCAGGCAGGTCATATAATTTTTTCAGTAAAAGGATTCTTTGCCTTAAACAAGCCCTGTCCATTGTCCTCTCGCCCCGCCCCGAGGTTAATGCCTCTAAGATAAGCGTAAACAAAAGAGCACCTAATCTTAGCTATCTTGTGACTCAGTTCCAGCCTTGCTTTAGTCCACGTACACTGAATCTTCCTTACTTTCCTTCCTTAATTTCAAATGTACAATAGAAGCTGCAAAATTGTCCTTCTCTGGAGCATTTGATATCTTGCTCCTCAGCAATTGCCCATTTTGGCTAAGTAAACTCTCATAAGAATTCTCTGCCCTGGCAGGGTGGCTCAGTAGGTTGGAGCATTGTCCCCCGCACCAAAAGGTTTTGGGTTTGATCCCAGGTCAGGGCACACTTGGGAGGCAAACGATCAATGCTTCTCTCTCACATTGATGTTTCTCTCTCCCCCCCTCTCTCTCCATGCTCCCCTCCCCCACTCTGTCACTTCTTTCTTCCTCTCTCTCCCACTGAGTATGACCCAGGAAGCATGAGCCCTAAACAACGGCCATTTTGAAAGCAGGAGCAAAGTCTTAGGACAAGCTGATACTGAGAATGGAAAAATGATGAAATAGAAAGAAATGAAAAGTTATGGCTTGACCTACCTCTGAACATCCTGCTCTGTGAATTAATAGTTTTCCTTATTACTGAACCCGGATTCAGACAGGTTTCAGTTATTTGCAACCAAAAGCATATAACTAATCCACTAATCACAACCACCTATTTTCTGTACTTAAATGGCTTATATCTTATTGACAAATTAAAGAAAACAAGAGTGCTTTTCCGTAGGTTTCCACCATGTGAAATATCCCCCCGCGGATAGACATCATCACCCTGGCATTTCAGAAATGAAAACAAACTGTTCTAATTTCCGAGCACATGAGTAAAGCACACAAATTCAGCAAAGTGTCAGTGTTTCTAATAACATACTAGTGATAATTATTGAGAATTCATCAAGTGGAAGCACTTAACTGACACCACAAACTCAATCTTCACAGCGACCAATAAGGTACGCAGTACATCACCTCCACTACCTGGTAAGGACGCCAGGCTGACAGAGGGTTTCCCAGCCAGCCCGCCGCCCACACTAGTGTTTTAACCCCATCCTGTCTGCCTACAAAAACTTGGGTCTCTTAACCACAGCATGCTGACTCACATGCCATTTCTTTTTAAATTCTAAAATAAATGAACACAACACGCCCTCATAATCAACACAATGAAAATACAGTAACTGCCGGATCGTTTGCCTGGACATGGTGCTGACTTATCAACTGGCACACATAAGCATACCCTAGTACACATACACTGTTTAAAAATCAGGTACACTGTTCCTGAAGGTTTTCCTTTTCTTTTTTCAAAAGGAAGTTTTCTGTTTCCATGATAAAAATTTAAGTTGGAGATAAAGTTCGTATTAAAGCTATTTAACGAGCATTTATTGAGCCTGTGCTATGGGCTTAGTGATACGGTAGGTGTTTTTGGGAGCACAAAAAGGAAAAAGACTTAGAAACCACCACCAGAAGTTTGACTTCTAGAAGGAGAGAGAGAGGGACAAACTCACTCTGCTATCTGACAGCAGTTCCCTACAGCTAAGGGAGGCATCAGAAAAGCTGTGAGGCTGGGCTGCAGGGGGAAGGCTCCAACTCAGCTCCAGGAAAAAAGCCTCGGAGGAGACACACACATTTGAGTTCCTTAGGTCTAGTCTTAAAGTCTGCTCATTGGGTCAAGGCAGCAGTCCCAACTGCGGGCCAGCACCTGAGGTGACAGTGAGATGAATAAAATATGACCTGTGCTATAAAATTCTCCTGAAGTACAAGGCATACTGTTCTCATAAAGGGGGGTGAGAGGCATTCTGTCAGGCGGTATGGGAGAAGGAAGAAGAAACATTCCAGGGAAGAGCCATTCTCTGTGTTAGGCTGGTATGAGACCTCCAAATGGAATGCACTGTTCACCTGAAGCGGTAAGTAAATGGAGTCCCGTTTTCTTCAGTGAAATCAAGTAGGTCTACATGGTGGAGGAGGCACAATTTGGGTCTTAGGCAGTGAATAAAAAGTCTGCCTGCTAATGAAGACACAGAAAATATCAGAAGCAAATGTCCAGAGACTCAAGAACAGCTAAGTTACTTACATAACTCTTCAAGTATATGGTATAATGAGAAAACATCAAGAAATAATAACTTGGGATCACTGAGGGAACACAAAGGCCACGGTAGGAATCTAGACTGTGGACAGTGGGTGTCAGTAAATGTTTAGAGGAAAATAATAGTTCTATGAATTTACTAGCCCTGGCATGGTGGGCTAGTAATTCAGTTAAGCACTTCAGGCTACAGTTATTTTATTTATAAAATTGAGGCAGCGATATATACATACCAGAGTTCCTCTGAATGTAATGTATGGGAAAATGTTTGGTAATATCTTCACCGTCCTGCTAATGTGCCAAATGATTTTAGACTAGAGAGCTGACAACGTCCTTGCTGCACTTCAAGGCGCCTCTGGCTGTAGGGCAGACGATGGTGTTAGTGAAGAAGTCACGGAGCCGGAGGCCTGGCTAGGACATAGGCTACAGACGAGAAAGGAGCAGACAGATGTGTGTGGTCCTCAGGAGGGAGAGCCAACAGAATGTGAGGGTGAGGATAAGGGGGAAGAAATAGGTCAAGGTGACACTAAGCTTCAAGTTCAGATAAGTGACAGAACAGGTGGGCTGCAGGGCACTGCGGCTGCACAGTCCACAATGCATAAAACATGGTGAGCGTTTAAGATGCACTTTAAGGCTCAGGAATGTCTAGTCTTTTTTACCTAATTAAAGGACACACTTGTCCCCAGTCCACTAACATACGTGGCAAAGGGCACTGCACTGCATTCCAATGCCAGCCCACCACTTGGGCAAGTTCCATCTTCTCTCTGGGGTCTCTGTCTTCTCATCTGTCACTTGGTTCTCCTTCACACTGTCGATGAAATGAGTAACTGTGAATAGGAATAAGCACTGGGAAGAGCTGCTGGGTCATGCATGCCATCCACAGAGCCATACAGCTGACTTCGCCAATCCCAACCTCATCACCACCCCTTCCTCCCGCCAAGAGCCTCCCCCTCTGCGTGGAGTGAAGGTGCCCAAACGTGGATGAAAGCTCCAGTTTCTCCATGGTTGTCCACAGTCTGCCTCCAACCATACACGTGAAATATCAGTGTGCTTTTCCCATTGAAGAAAAAAATTAGTGCTTTGATTTGGGGCAAGAAAAATAACAATGGGTAGTATGGTCTCCTGAGTAGTTTCTACAGCTACAACTAAAGCAGGATTACAAGCAGAGCACACTCTGTGGATGCAAACTTTGGTCTGTCTGCTGAATGGTCTATGAGGCCAGGGTGGGCCACGGGGCCATAACCTCTCCTGCTGCTGGCCCTAGGCATCACTGACTCACTGTCCCGTATTACCCTCCTTGACACAGTCTGGGTTTCCGGGCTTCCAAGCTGAGCAGTTGTGACTCACTGTCTCTGCAGGACTGGATTTGCACAGATAAGATAATGCCCTTTTATGCGCAGGCACAGCGAATTCCTCTCTACCCCTTGCACAGGGAAGATAATTTAGGTGGAAAGGAATACATTGCTGGATTTAACACTGTGACCAAACACAAAGCCTACTGAAAAGGTCAGAAGTCCATGCTCCAGAGGGGCGAAGAACGGTAGAAGCGCACTGAGCGATGTCAGCTGCGCCTTCTCAACCCACGTACGGAGGCGGCACGATAACACCAAAGCAGCTGCTCAGCTGCTTCCCCTCACGTCAGCAATTTCGGTTCCATGCTAATGTTGGAGCACTACTGTTTTATTTGCAAATGAACAAAATCACACACACAGAGGAAAATACTCAATATATTAAGACAGGATTGACAAAAACTACAAAAGATGGTATAAAAAAGAAGCCTTTTCTGCAGGCTTTCCCAAATAGAATAGAGAGTATCACCGGAAGGCACAAAAATCCACCTATATATAAGTGCGTATCTTCTATTGGTATAAAATGGATTGATTCGACGAGTTTACCAATTGCTATTCTTTAAACTTAAATGCCATCAAGGGAGAACAAATGCAAGGATATTTAAAAGTTAAAGCTGCAAAGGCCTCCTATAACTCATTTGTCATGAGAGATGGCTGTGGATCCTTTGTAAGGCCTGTGCTTTCCCACCAGTCTGTGAATGAATATTCGAGTGTCCACTCTATGTGAATACTGATCCACAGTGGACAGGAAGATCATGGCTAAGCCCTCAATGAGTGAGCAACCTAGTTAGGGGATTCTGGTATAAGGAACACTCATAATACAAAAATAAAGTGATTTCTGTAATATACCAGACTTAGTCAAAGTAGCATACTTTTAATTCCCGACACCAGTGGTGTGTGACTCAATCATGAAAGTCAAAATATCTGCACATTGGAAGGTGTCTATTTGTTGGTGCTGCCCAGCCACACAGGGAAGGGACCCCAGGGCCCAGGCAGGGTGGTGGCACCCTCTGACTGACAGCAGTCACTGCGGAGGGGAAGCCAGGCAGTGCGTAGTTCAGAGCAAAGCCAGGTGGGATTTCAACACTCCTGAAGCAGGACTGGGGAGACAGGAAACTGCAGGAAAATAGTGAACTCATGAAGCAGGTGGAAGGAGGGAGGGAAGGAAGGAAGGAAGGAAGGAAGGAAGGAAGGAAGGAAGGAAGGAAGGAAGGAAGAATAAGCATCTTGTAAGGTGTCTGTGCCTGGTTGGACTTCCCGTTCTAATACTAGGGGTGACGGGCAGGTGGGTGTGGGAACAGTTCTCAGCTGAAAACCAGAAGCAATAACAAATGATTTTAACAGACAATGGTAAATGTTTGGTTATTTTTCCTCAACCAATTTAAGAGTTGTTCGACTGAGGAAAAATATTTAGCACCGAGCAAACTCTGTGGCATATGCATCACACCTTCTCATCCTCTCCATGACACCGTGACATTGGATATCGGGGCACAGAGGTTAGGCAATGTGCTCCAAGTCACACGGCTAGGCAGCATGGAAGCCAGGGCTCAAATTCTGACAAAGTCCTTGCAAAGCATCACTCATTCATTCAACCAGTGTTCTTGTGTGCCTACTACTATTCTCTGCCTTCATGAAACTTGCATTTTAATTGAGAGGGACAGACAACCAGAAAAATAAGTTAAATATATGGCCTGATAAACAGTGATGAGAAAAGAACAGGAAGTGGAAAAGAGGGCTGGGATATTCAGCTTCCTTGTGCAGATAGAACCTGAACTATTAGAAAATGGGTTAGTTTTATGCTTTTAATAAAATCTGAAAAATAAATGTGTTTGTTAATATTGGGTATATTTGAAGTGAATTATTTTCATTAAATCCATTTACCATCAGTCTTTGAAGTAGTTTTGTTTCAGCTGTAACCTGGTGTTTCCTTTGATACCTTTTTCTTCCACATTTAATATAAATAAGAATTAGCAGTCAAAGCAGCATGCAGGGGAAAATGGGAGAGGGCCTGTAGTTTTCACTGATGATCAACCTAAGTGTCCTGGTGAGAAGCAACTATCTGTCAGGTACATGCAGAAAAGGTATCTTAGGAGATTCATCACACTACTAATTCTTTTTTCTTTTTATCCCTGTCCCTAACCCATCGTATCTAAGTGTGTGTGTGTGTGTGTGTGTGTGTGTGTGTGTGTGTGTGTGCTGTTTAGTCCTACCGAGGTGGGTTTCAGTAAAAACTACTGAACAAATTAAACTCTATGTTGATTTCAAAGTCCATTAACCATCTACAAATTGGACATACAAACACTTTCGGCTTCGACCTCCTCCCTGTGGAATGAGAGACCTGCACCCAGCTTGCAGGATGCACACCTGCTTGTGCTGCTGAGGAATGCTGTGCAAAGCAGGTCTCAGGTGGCACAGTAACACAAGCAAGGCAGGCAGGGAGACTTCAGTAATGAAAGGTTCTCCATCATGAACATAGTTGAGCAGTGTTGTGTGTGCGTTTTAGAGAAATTTAGATCCTTTTGTAAAAATTTCAGTAACTTAATACCGGTATTTGCTCACATGTGTGTGTGTGTGTATATTAACAAATGATTTTACATGTAACACACACACACACATCTAAGCAAATACCAGTGCTAAGCTATTAAAATTCTTACAGAAGGAATTAAATTTCTCTATCCCTAGAGGTAACAAAAAAAATGCAATGTTCACCTTCCAAGGTGGGCTAACAAACAAACAAACAGATTTCTCAACAATCAGGTAAATAATTTACCTGATCATTGATACAAAAAAAAAAAAAAATGTAACATTAAAGTTCGACCTCCCGTGTCTAAAATAGTTTCAATTTTTAAAAAATCTCAATGACAGTGAACAAAAAGTGGTTATTCCTTGGAACAGCTAAAGGCAGCTCTTGTCGTTTGGATCGATCAGTGGAAGTGGGGGAAGCCGAGATGCAGGCGGGCCTGAAGAGCCAAATAGCTCTGAGAGACAAATACTCAATAGTTGAGCCCTGTGCTCTATGGCACCAGGCCTTGGAGACCAGTGCGCAAGTGTACAAGGCCGTCACTGCAGGGGAAGTGCCTTCCATGACTTCCTGACACGTTTGACCACAGGGCACTTTCCTCATGTATCACTGGAGAGCACGCCTTAGGACTCACTGCTTTGAAATATAATAAATATAAAACAATCAGAATGGGAAGAAGAGCTATACTTTAACACATTTAAACCGGAATTACCTTATAAAAACATAACAAAAGTAACTTGCAGTACATGCCATACTGGTAACGTGAGTATAGCATTTCTTTGGAAACAGCTAAACCTCTAGCAAAATATGCTTTCCTATTCTTTAATAGTGTTGTTAAACCAGGTCAGTTAATTTAGAAAATAAAGCAACATCTGGATGGCATTGTTGTTGTTCCAAACCACTCTTCTCTCTGTAAATCAGCGCATGGCTTTCGAGTGGGAAAGGGTTGAAGAACAACATTTGGCCATTTTAATAACATTCTGTTATATTCACACTCCCTTTTAGCCCCTCTGTCATAGTTAGCTCAAGTTCTTCCTCTGATTTTGAACTAGCCTACCACCTTAGGGCAGCAGAATGATATTTGATAACCCGGAAAAGAATAGGAAATGATGCTGATAACAATCCTGTAGTGCTTTGTGGTAAGAATGGTGAGAATAAAGAAGGAAAAATCTTTCCAGACCCCTTTCGGGGAAAACGCTGGCCCTGAAATGCGATGATTGATATACTTTGTGACTTTTAATGTAGTTATTGTGGCTACAAACGTTATTCATACAACTTCGCATTTTCAAACACTATTTGCTGTAGTGATTTCCTTGCATCAACTAAATTCCAGAGGATTACACAGTGGGTGGGGAGAGGAAAAAAGGTATTTCCTTTTATCAAATACAACTGTGTTGCTTTCTCATTCCATCACATCCCCCGTGTAATAAAAGAAGAATCCAGGGTGGTCACTTTGGCGTACCTGACTAACAACTTTCCTTGAAACTATTCATTAGGTATGAAATTCATTCCCCTTCAAAAGAGGAAAAGAAAACCACACCAAGGCAGAGAGCGGACTTGTCCTTTAGAAACAGACTCCAGGTTTCAGTTGCCTTCAGGGTATTCGGGTTCTACATATTCTACTCTCCTCAAAGGTCAGGGAAATTACATTGCCCAGGATATACAATGCATTTACTCGGGAGAATTACAGAAAAGGATGGTCCTTGCTCCCAAACCTGTTTCAATCCAAAGACGGTAACACAAATGAGAACTTAAAATCCTGCGTCAACCATCTCCACTACACTCTCTCGATTTGCCTTGCTTAATTTTTAAGTCATTTCTTCCTGCTGTCATTAGTGGTGTTCGAGAGGCAGGTGATTACTACTGAGACTACTTCAATTTTATGCCATTTACCTCACATTGAGAGATTACCAAATATCAAGGTAACCACTTAATAATGCACAACCATCGAATCTCCTTTAATCTTTTTTTAAACCTAAACCTTCAAACAATTCACTTTTAATAGCAAAGCCATGCAAAATACAAGCAGGCTCTCTTTATCTGGTCAAAAAAAACCAACTGCTTTATTTTCTAAATACTAATAGGAAAAAGAACAACATCAAACTCATTCATCCACAATCTAATTATCTCATCTAGGTTTATTACCATGAATAATTCCACCATTATAATTTGTGCAAGTCCTGGGAAGAGTTCCCTATACATTTTTGAAAAAGAGCTAGAAGAAATCTTTGATACGTTTTCATTTCCCATCCTTTTCTCCATTCTCTTTGGGCATCCCCTAGAGAGACCAAGAGGAGGCATTGTGCTAACTCGTGGTGAGGTGATGGGGAAACACATCAGCCGTGGCTCCCCTCTTGCCCAACCTTCCATACACTGGCAGAGAAACTGGTCCTCAAAAAGACATCAGGTACCTTTGCTCAGAATCTGCAGCTAGTAACCAGCAGAGCTAGGAACATAACTAGTATGTCTTCTGACTTCTGATGAATGTTCCCTTCCTGCCACAATGTATATTTTATTTCAAATTCAAATTATTGCTACTATTTTTCAGGCTTCATTCCATCAATCATTCAGTTGGCAAGTATGTATCAACCAAACCTGTGCTAAGCTAGATGCTGTATGCAAAACAAACATGAATATTAGAAAAGGAGTCTTTGCAAACTTAACATGTGTTATGATTACAGGATGATACTTAACAACACGTTATATGAGACTGGTAATAACAGCACTAGTTTTAATTATGAAAACAAAATAATAAAACATACTTAGCACTTACTATATACCAGGCTTCATACTAAGCCATAATCACTGAGTGAATATTTAATCTAGATACCACTTCCACGAGCTAAATTCTACTACCACCGTAGTTCTACACAAGGGGAAACTGAGGCACAGGGCAGCTAAATAAGTGACATTCCCAAGGTCGCCCAGTCAGAGATTCAGACTCTGGCATTCTGAAACAAGTGTTTGTTTTCATAGTCACCACATTTCACTGGACGATCATTTGGAGGAAAACGCAGCAGCTGAGAAAGGTTTACTTTGAGGAGGTGAGGTTACATGAGGAGAGTGAACGGCTATGAACTGGAAGCAAGGAAGGAGTCCAGAATATGCTGAAAATTCCAAACAGTGTTTTCGAATTTTCTGTCCTGCCTGAAACACAGCATCTATGCTGTGATAGCAATGATAAAATTAAAGAAGTAATGTAGAATCGGATTATAATGGGTCTTCAAAGTTAGGCAAAATGGGAAGTTAGTTTTAACTACCTAATCACAACAGAGTAGAATAGAGTATTTCTACATATCCTATCTCCCAATCTCATTATATGTAATGGTTTCAATAGAATAACTATCAAATGTATTTGTTACAGCATATTGTTTGTACTTAGAACAGTCATTCCTATTTTTTAAAGAAGTAAACCAGGAGACTTTATCTAAAATAAATCCTGAAATCTCTCCTCCTAAGTTCTAGAGATTCCAAATAATTAATGTATAAAATCTTACCACTGATTTTCTCAGTGTAAGTGCACATCACTGAGGCACATCACATTCTTAGTGTTAAAGCAACCACACATCTATCTGTGCTCAATGAAACTTCCTGTAATTGCTCTAAACTTTGATTCTTCAAGCACTTTGAATATTCACAAAATGTTTACGTTTCTCTAGCTCTAAGGACCCCCACCAAACACACACACCCCACCCCAGCTGGCTTGGAATATTGGGTTGGTATAATGAACTATACTGTTTAGAATATACTGGGTATCTAGCACGTTAAATAATCAGGTTTTGTTTCCCTCTCATACTTCTTAACTTCCGAGCAATTTGTGTCTTACGAATACTTCAGTCAAAAGGCGGATCCTGATATACTGTGACTAGAACACTAGTGGGGGGGGCAGCTTTGCAAAGAAAAAGATCAATGTGGGTCAAAACCAAAAACGAGGGAAGTTGGGGGGGAAAGCTGAAACTTGATCGAACTTAGGAGAGCACATAGCACTATGCACAGTGCCCATGTAACGCTCAGCAGTATTTTGTAAATGAGAATCTGATTCTTGGTTCAAAGCAGGGCTTTCTCTTAAGAGATTCTAACAACATTCAATCCCCCTTGCACTCTTTTACCATGAATACCACAGAAAAGCAGGTTTTATCCTGAGGCATTTGAATTTAAACTTAAAAAAGGATAACCTTTCTTAGATTCAGTACGAATAAAAATAGTGTACTTGAAAAAAAACTGCAACGGCATGTTGATTTCTGGAAAAAAATGAGATTCTACCGTAACAGTACGTCTTTAGCACACACTGCATTTTTAAAGTTTCCTAGAGTCCCTACGAAGTTGTACATCCAGACAAAATGAGAGAAGGAGCTGATACAAGTTCTAATAATCTGTTTAGAAAAATAAAGTGTGACTGAATGCACAGCTGTCCTTGACAGTACATGTTATATTTTCCACATGTTAATAATTGGCCTCAAGACCTTTTCTTTTTCAGTAATTGTTTTCATAAAAGATCAAGAATAAATTAAGGCATTTGATAACATCTGATCTTTTAGTAATTGATGAAGTGAATTTGAATTTTCACATTAATGGCATCATTCTTCCTACTGTCTATATATAAACGTCTTTCACCACATGATAGTAACTGACTAAATAACCATGAAAATAGAATAATAATGTACCTTTTTCCCCCACAGAATTTCCTTGCCTATGATTATGTATTTTAAGCCTGATTCTTGAAACACTGTTAACTATAGTGATAGTTTAAAAGATGTAAAATACTCATAATTAGTATTCTAAATATATTAAACTTCTAAAGGTAAACTAATTGGCAATTTCAAATGTTTTACAGTAGAAAGTTTAGAATATAAATTCAATAATATTTAAAGGTTAAATGTTTATACAAAAAAATACAGTGTTCGATTAAGACTTACTTGGAATTTATTTTAGTCTAGAAACCTTTTAAACAGGCACACCAGATTTAAAAGGTAATTTAAATTAATATTTTAGGGGAAAAAAAAGGGTCAAGGTTAAACTGTTTGTCTCCCTTAAAAAGTTTATAATGTCCTTTGTGTCTCTACACACAAAAAGAAATCTCAATGAAACTTGGATATTAAAACCTCCCAGGAAACGAACAATAAAAGCTGCTAAGAATTTCACAAGTTTTTTTTCCCCCTCAGGTGTTAATTAAATGATCATTTAACACCGAAGTGTAAACAGAGCATTTTCATCTCCTGACAGCACAGCCTATTAAAATCCCGGGTAATAGAAGTCTCGGTGATGAGGCTCTGAACCAAGTTCCCACAACACTCCGCGATGCCTTGTCGTGTCTAAGGTTAAGCATGTAGACACAAAACAAAGCTTGCGCCTACTCGACTTCCAGTTCAATTTTCCCATCGCCCAGTGACCTAGGTAACTCTTTGAGCAATAAAGAATAAATTTAATTTCTCCAGCATTTTGTGAGGATTAGGAACAATTGTCGGCTTGCAATGACTTTTTATCCTTGGAATCTTTTTCCTCCGGAGCATTCCTCCCCGGGTCCTAAAAGAGAATTCTGATGGTTTAAGACGCAGAACAAACAGAACTTTAAATTAGGCTTTTTTCAATCAATTGGAACTGTTGGAGGGGAAGCAATCAACCTTCCTCTGTGCTTCTCTCAGCTATTCACATATGCCAAGCTTTAATCTTTCTGTAGTGGAAGGAACGTATCATGACGGAGCAAAGCTATCTTTTCCCATTCTGTTTCCAGACTTATTTATTTCTCTTTTCTTTACTTTTTTTTTTTTTTTTAAACACTGAATCAGGTTGCCGGACTTAGCTGCACACATTCATTTGGGGGACATTTCAAGAGGCACAGATGTTCTTGTAATAACATTTCACACAGCCATGTCGGACCCCGAACCACGGGTGTTGCCACCGACAAGGCTTTTGACTTTTCTTTGCTGCCTTCTGTAGAATTTAGGATTTGTTTGCTTGTTTTTAACTCCTGCTCAAAGTTTCTTAGATCACAATTTATCAGATATTCTCTATAAAAAAATTCAGTGATAGCAACTAAGTCGGTTATGGTAATGAAGGGGACAGACACCACACTCACCTGACTATAAAGCTTAAAAAGAATTAGTTATGTTAAAAATGAAACAAAATGTAACTACCTTCAGGATCAAACCTATTTCATAATCAAATGTTGTTAAATCCAAAGAGTTACAAGGCTGGCAATTTGCACTGCATTTAAACAATGTTTAGTTTAAAATGTACTTAAGTCACAGGTGCCGCTTATCAAAGAAGTTCCCCCAGATCAAATCATATTTGCATATTACAGGCTAAATTGATAAATTACCTTATATTGTTTTAAAAATTGAAATTTTAATTAGTGAAAACTGTTCTTTGGCGATGTATGTATATTTCTTAACTTTCAGAATAGCATACTCAGATACCCTAATTCGTATTTTTCTTTCATTGTGTTCTTTGGAAACACACATCATTAGCACAGCAATCTAAAGACGTGGCCAAACATAAGTACTCTCTGAGTCATGGTCTCTGTTTCTCTACCCGTTTCATGTCACATAGGAATTTTAAAACTATATGATTCCTCAACTGCGAAAGGGTAAGAGATCTTATTAAGGACATTCTGGCCTTAATATGCCTCCAGTGGCCAAATAAGGAGAAATACAATGGTATAAATGCACATTTTATGTTGATTTGTAATGGTAAAAAAATGTGGCTATGCTTGCATATTTTTCATTATACTGCGAATAGATGCAAGAAAGAGACGAAATGGAACCAAGGGATTGGCTGAGTGCGGGCAAGCTGCAAGCACATCTGTGTGACTATTATTTTTACCCCATTTTGCAATGAGAGGATGATAATAATACAAATATAATTCCTATCGTACTTGAAAGTTGACAATGCTTTTTTTCTTCAATACAGAGTTGAAATTATGACTTGAAATATCCTCGGGATGTAAATATGATCATTCACACTTTACAGATAAGGGAACCCGACTCCAGAAGTGTCCACTGATTTCCAAAGATCACACAGCCACTAATATCCAAGTAGGCATTTAAACACTACCATTTTGCATCACCTCTCTTATAGCACAAATTAATTGATTTTGCTGTCTTAAAACATAATGTAAACACATTAAAATTAGTCCAATAGAACTAAAATGCTATGAAAACTTATTCCTAAAATTAATATTTATGTAAACTTCAGTCACCAAATTATAATCTTGAGATCGCAGTGGTAATTTTATTATTTACAGTCCAATTTTAAAATACCCTCCCGCTGATGTGATTTCAATGACATCCCTTTGATGTGAAAACCACATACTTAAATTCATGTTTCAGAAAACACAACCGCTCTCCTAGATGAACTCTCTATGCTTTAATTTACGTATTACAGATCCGGTGTTCACCATGGCCGGGGCCCACAAAAACCACGTTATGCCGGTTTTTCTCCCCAGCATCTATCATAGAGTCCTCCAAATTCAAGTTGGTACGCCAACTTGAGTATTAGTCGGTGGAGAGAGAAACATTTGCACTTGGGAAAGCAGCCACTGAAACAAGTACAGGAGTCGGAAAGACCTCTTGCACTTGACTTTCCTGTTCCGTGAACTAAGCTGTGGGTTTCGCACTCTGAGCGTCTGTTCTGTGGGTTGACGAGAGCAGAAACCAGCCAAGTTCGGACTTTCTCCAGCAACAAGTCTTCCACTAGAGATCCCTTTGAAGTACAAACTATCAACATGAGGCCTGGCCAAAATCTCAAATGCTATCTTAATCTCCACTGGATTTATAACTTCTAAACCACAGGATTACATGTTGATTTAAAAACAAAATCAAACATAAGTCCTATTCAATAGCTTGCCCCCCTCTTCTTCTTTTTTTTTCATAGCAAGTGGGGATGGCTACTGTGAAGTGTGTGCAGACACCCACATATCAAGTCTTTTGTCTACTTTCTTAAAAACAAACCTTTGGTTACACGACCTCTTTAAATTAAATCCTCCTTGTGTATCTCTATTTTTTAAGTGGCAACAACAGACCCTGGGGCCCAAGAATACCAATTAATAAGTGACTTAATAAATAATAATAGACTTGGTATTTTAATCACTGACAACACTTTTCTAAGTTTCACCTCTCTTACTGGTTCTTTGTTTACAAAGATAAAGAGGGGAGGGGGGTAAAAAAGTGTATGGGGGGATAAATGGTAATGGAAAAAATACAATTAAAAGACAGCCTGTCTGTTCCCCTTAGCAAAACATCAGTGCTAACAATACAAATAGCATCTCCTTGCACCAAAGGGTCACACAGGCACACCACCTCTGAAGAACTTTTATCCTCTGCACACGAAGCTCAGCAATAGAGAGCAGCAGCGGCTATCAAGGCAGCTCACGAGATGAGTAATGATGTCGATCTGGCTGGACAACGGTCACCGTAGCAACTGGAACCTGCGATTCCTGCACAATCACTGTTGGATTTATTGTGGCAGAGGCCAAACAGGCCAAGAGTAAAATGAAGCCGGAAAGTACGGCACCTGACACCTCTAGGTGCCCACACTTTAATCAGAGCTGGCAGAAATTAATTCAGGGGGAAAGTTTTTGTGGTCTCCACTGTTGTCTTACGCTCTTATCCTTAAATAGAAGAATCTTATATGAGACTAAATTGACATCAGAGGACTGGGAGGTTGCTTTTATAGAAGTACAGTATTATATTAAATTAGGGTATATTTTTTGCTTAGGTGAAAAATGGGTCATTTTCATTGTGCTGTGTCTACCCAAACCCTCCATGTTTAGAAAACCCAAGGGGACTAAACCTTTAATTAGCCAAGTTATCCTTTAAATTTAATTCGGTCCTCCATTATTCATAATGCCTTCCCAGTGTTACTATTTGCTCATTCAAGTTACAAACCCTGAACCCACAGAGATTTAATTCAATACATCAAACACTTACTGAGGGCCTTCTAAAGGTCAAGCCTTATACTAGACCTTGGGGATATAAAACAAAATGTTTTCATAATACATATATACCAGCATTTATATGTATAATCATATAAAAAGTAAACTAATAATTGATTAAGTATACTAGTGATTATGTCTGGGTGATGAAATAATGAATGTTTTCTACCTCCTCTTTTCTTTTTTTCTGAACTGTCTGAGCCTTTTTAATAGAAGTGTGTGCTACTCTTATAACTATTAAAAAACAAAAGCTAAGATTTCTTCTATCAGACTAGGCAAAAGGGAAATAAAAACTGCTTAACTGTACGAGTGTTATGCTTTGCAAATGGATTTTCATTTTCACAAGCAAAGTTAAATTTCCCTCTCAGAAAGCCCCAATTATTGTTATCAAAAACAATTTTGAGAATCCAAGATCCTACATGACAGCAAATAAATTGACCTGGCCAATCAGATTCAGCAGTCAAAATCTCTTTGTCTCAGGTAAGTCATCACTGGGCCATAAAGAGAGTCCTTAGATTTAAAATGACTATTTATAACGTTCGATAATTTTGTGTCTCCAAAGCTCACTGGGGAATAATAAATGCCTCTTGTGAATCAGAAATAAAAAGGCTTTTTATTTAAAGAAGTAAAGAAAATAAATCACCAAGACCTACGTATTTATTTTTGTTAGTTTTGTTTTGTTTTGGTAGATACAAATGAAAAATGAGGTTTTGCTACATGCATTGGATACCCAGGTTTACATTAGAAGCCTGGGTAAATATAATAATACTCAAAGAAATAAACTGAAAACCACAAAGCAAATATTTATAACCAAATACTCCACCGCAGGACTGCCAATGAAATTCCTCTCTAATGAGCCCAGATTAGCAGTTGTAAACTCAAGCTGAAAAGTGTGAATCACTCCGGTAAGTCACCTTTAAGGTTACATTGATCAAGAAGATTTGTACATGCTGCACATATACATAATTGCTACTAACAATTTTGAATTCATCTTTATCGACCATTTCCAAAGCCACTGAAATCTCTCTCAGTTAACCAGCTCTAGATTGCTCTGAAAATAATTTTCTCCACTCTTAAATTGATAATAAAAATGTAACCTTGGTTTTGGAGGAGGAGCAAAGGGGACAATGGAGTATCTACATACTGAAGAAAACCATGCACTGTCTCTTTTAACCTCCAACCAAGGGCCCTTTACTTTCCCTCTAGTTACACTTTCCATCTGTCAACAAGTGCTTGTAATTTTATTACACTGTCCTGTAGTTTATGCAGAGTTGGTATTATTTTACAGAGTTCTGTTAATGGACTGGATAAATGGTAATGCTATTTAAACTAGTCTCCTGCTCCAACAAACACAGCTGCAACTGTACTACTATTTCTGAGCAAACATCTTGACCTGAACATGTAGTGCTCTCTCAACCCGTCCAAAGAGAAATTGGAGCAGACAGCAAAGGAAAAGCGTATTTGGCCGCTCACAGCAACCAACCGTGTCAAATCATAGTTCATATACAGTGTGCCCTCTTTTTCTTTTATACTGCATGGAGAGTCCAGAGTACAGCGTGCGTGCGCCTTCACCTGGCATCTCATGTTCAACCAAAAGTCAAATGGTGATTATTCATGACAAAGGCACAAAAAATATCTACATAACAGGGGTGGGCAAAAGTAGGTTTACAGTTGTGAGTATGTGAAAGTTTATTCTTGCATTATTATTTATTAATGTATTTATAAGTATTATTATTAACCTACTTTTGCCCACCCCTGTAATGTCCA
>VMDR010014599.1:0-23362 GCA_007922815.1 Macrotus californicus | reverse complement strand
TTTATTTATTTATTTTTAGAGAGAGGGAAAGAGAAAGAGAAATATCAATGTGTGGTTGCCTCTCCCACGCCCCCTACTGGAGACCTGGCCCACAACCCAGGCATGTGCCCTGACTGGGAATTGAAGCAGTGACCCTTGGTTCTCAGGCCTGCCCTTAACCCACTGAGCTGCACCAGCCAGGGCAAAAAAAAACACGCTTAATTTTTAAATTATGAAACTAACAGATGTTCATCAGAAAAAACTTTGAAAATAAAATGGTGCAAGGAAAAAAATCTATTCTTTTTACTAGTTTTCTGGAGTTCCTCTCAAGCTTTTTGTATGTGCATATCTATGTAGATGTATCTCTTTTTAAGTAAAAATCAAATGGAGGTAGTAACATGTGGACACATAACTGTTTTGTGTCTTTGTGTTTACCTAGCATATATCCAGAATATCTTCCTAGCTATAAAGTATCTTCAGAAATGTTCTCCTTTCTGGCTGCTTTGCCCTAGACACCATGGCATTTATTTCCCATATTTTATTTTGCTAATGTGCTTTGACATTTCCTAATTGTGATTCTTATTAATGAAACTATGATGAGCACTTTTGTATGCAGATCTTTGTGTTCATCTCTGTTTTACAATCAGGATTAATTTCTGATGAATGTCAGAGTGAACATTTTAAAAATTACTGATACATACAAGCTGTCCAGGAAGGTTATACCAAAATACACTGTCACAGTGTGTTTACTTTGCTAGCCCTGATTAATAAACTTGAAGTACAGTATTTTCTAGTTTGATAGACAAAAGTAATACCTGATTTTTATTTGCATTTTGTTACTGAATTTGAACATTTTTTTCACATGATTTATTTGCCATTTATAGATTTTTAAAAAAATTCTTAGCTGAGGATATATTTCTTGATCTTAGAGAGTAAGGGAGAAAAGGGAGAGAGAAAAACATGGATGTGAGAGAAACATCGATTGGTTGCTTCCTATATGTACCTGGATACAGTTTTCTTTTATGAAGTTTCTGTTCATGTTTGCTCAGTGTTGGGGTGATTTTCTTAATGGATTTATTCGAGCTGTGTAGTAAGAATATTTTATTATCTGCTATTATATGTTGCAGTTTTCTCCATTATAAGATTCTAAATTTTCAAGACTCATTTTTATATCAGTCTACTTTCAATTTTTTCATGATAAAAATAACCTTTTTCCACAATGTTTGATGTTTTTGTTTGTTTTCTTCTAATCCTTT
Organism: Macrotus californicus; assembly: GCA_007922815.1. NCBI lineage: Eukaryota > Metazoa > Chordata > Mammalia > Chiroptera > Phyllostomidae > Macrotus > Macrotus californicus. Next base: position 22,127 of record VMDR010014599.1, on the reverse strand, counting down.
TATTATTTTTACACTTACCAATTTAACGTAGCTGATACTTTATTATGTGAAAGAAGTCAATTTTAATTTTCTTTCAGCCACTTAACTGACGGTTCCAGCATAATATCCCGGTGACTTGCTGTGCCACCTTTATCCGAGCTACCGAACTGTGGGTTAGTGTCAGCTCCCGGGCCCTGTGTTCTGTCCCGCTGCCCCACCTGCCCTTGCAGTGGCACCGCACTATTTAGTTACCGTAGCTAGGATGTCAGTTATTGAAGGCCCACGCTGCTGCTGTGAGGAAGGGAGTGCTCACTGACGAGGAAGCTGGGTCAGCGCCAAGGCTGCGTTCACAAAGACACGCCAGTGTTGGCGGTGTGCGTTCGATGATGTTTCTTTCCTTTAAAATCTTCCTTTACTAGTTTTTTCCGGTTACTTTTCTTGATGAATTTTGCAATCTCTCTGTCAAGTGACCACCCCCCAACATTCCGTTGATGGTTTGGCAGCAATTTAATTGTATATTAAACACTTTTAGATCAGTGGGTGGTTAACCGATTTACTGCATCTCTCATGTTGCATGAAGATGGCATTTTTCTAAGCTGTTTTTTAATACCCCTCTGTGCTTTTTAAAAGCTTTCTTTATATTAGGACTGTCACTTCCTTTCCTTGTTAAAAGTGTGTCACCGTGTCATCATTGGAAACACCCAGTTGAGCTCCAGAGGTCTTGTGACTAACTCTTCTCATAGTCAACGCAGGCTGGTTGACAGTCCTAAGTGTCAGTATTAACAAACTGAATCTTTTTCTCTGAATCACCTGAGCTCAGTGGTCGGCGGGGAGAGGTGGACTCATGGCTGTTAGCCACATGTCCTCTTGGGGGCACTCTCCCTCTGATCCCCGCAGCTGTGGGAGAACAGGCCTGCTACTTCTGTCTCACAGTGTGGTTTTAAACCTAAGGTGGATGCACGGCCAATTGAGGGGTCGCTTTGGAAGTTACATGAATGTCTCGTCACTGTGCGGTGCACTGGAAACTAATGCGTTGAATGTTAACTCTAGTTGAAAAAACAAACCCAGAGGAATAGGTCTGTCTTCAAAGGGAGAATTTGCATATGAACAAGAATCAGGAACTAGGGAAAAGAAGCAGCTTTGGTAGGACATAGAATATTTTATATGAAGGTAATAGGTAACTGTTTTGGGGGATAAATATGAGAAATGTTTTCACTCTTCATTTTTTTAGTAGAGAACACAGTATGGGTCTATGGAGACATCTGATTGCAGTCTTTATTTGGGACCTTAATGGACGAGTTTTGCCTAGTCTTTTATATAAGTAAATAGAAGTGAAATGAAATAGTGTCTACATACAATGAAGTAAATATATATACATGCACATATATATGTATATGCAATATACACACCTCCCAGAACAGCGCTACTTGAAGTATGTTCTGCATACTGTTGTGGGTCTGTGATAGATCAGCATTTTGAAACTTCATAGGAATTTAACATTGCCATCACTTTGTTTTTCTTATATGTTTACAGAAGTGCCAGTCTGTGATGCATTGGAAACCTAAAAAAATAATGTCTTTCATTATCAGGTGATCCCGGTGTTGTTTGCTTAGAATGGGTATTTATGTGTTAATTTGTTTTACGCAGGGTGTAGCCGGCAACCCTGTGGTGAAATCTGTGCTCGATAAAACAAAACATTCCGTGGAAAGCATGATTACAACGCTGGACCCTGGCATGGCTCCATATATCAGTACGTACTTAACACAGACCAGCACCTGCCGTGCTTTCTAAGTGTGTGCCAGGGTCAGCACCGATTGTGATTCCACCAGTCCCTGGAAGTCCTCTTCTGTTCTCGTATTGAGTTGATTGTGAAGTCCTAGTCTTGGTATTTTTAATTCACCTTTTTCTTAGTCACCATTACACGCACTTTGAAAACTCCTCGGTATAAACTTTGGAGGAGTAACAAACAGTATGAACTATTAGTGTACATCCTCACTGACTTGAACTGTAAATGCGGTTCGCATTGCTCTTTATGACTTTTACTTTATTCGTCACTGATACTTGAAGTAATGCTGTGTTCATATTGGGTTTCGACATTTCTCTAGTTACCTATTTTAAATAAGTATTGGTTATGCTTAACTTAGTTGTAATATTTTTAGAGGAAGTTAATCTATTGATTAACACTCTCTGATTATTAGGTTTGTTTTGAAAGCTGTTTTAACCACTTTTGAATCCTCATTACCAAGAATTCTCCAGAAAGTTGACATAGACATGCTGTCTGCCCTTGAATTTCTGCCCGTATATCCAGTATGTGAAAAAATATAATAGTTTAGCAGTATCAGTGACCAATTATTAGTAATTCTGTTGAAGATAACCTACAAGCCAAAGCTGTGTACCAGGTACCTGAATATAGATTTTCAATGGCAATAAAAAGTCAGTAACCTTACTGAGTCTTGGTAACAGTTCACTATCTAGTAAATGTCAAGGGACAAGATCTGACAATGACAGGTACCACTTATTAAATACTTGGCTCTGCTGGGCACTGGTTCTCACAAGAGCTCTGCAAGGTAGGTTCTATTTTCCTCATGTTTTAGATGAGAAACCTGGGTTCAGAAAGATTGGGTTATCCTGTGTCACACAGCTTGGCGGGACTAGATTGAACCCGTGTTCCTATTTTTTACACCTAGCCACTTTGCTTCCCTTGAAGTAGACAATTGAGTCAGGAATTAAATCAGCTGAATTATTCTTGGTGTTTGTAACTGCCAAAGGATTTAGAAATCAGACCCTATTAGTATATTGATTTTATATACTTGTAGTAATCAGGTTTGATGATGATGCATCATGCGTATTTTCCACAGCTCCTGTTTTAACCGAGAGGAAGTATTTTGGGAGCTCTTACTATTTTAATGGACACTGTATTAGACTGTGAAAGCAATTATTGTATTCTTAGAGCAAGCCCTGTGAAGAGATAGGTGTTTTTCTGTGAAACAATCTCAGTGACTTCCCCAAGATAACGATGCTAGAAAATGGTAGTTAAGACTCAAATCCAAGACTGTTTCTCAAGCTCATAGTCTGCACGACATCAAGAAGTGGGTGAAATACCAAGGCAGGGGGTTGGGGAGGAGAGACACACAGCGAGGTTTTTATCATTAGATAACATCACAGCCTATCATCTCGGTCAGCTTTCAAGGGTAATGAGGAGTGTGGAAAAGCTGAGACTTTCTTGACAGGCAGCAAGACCATTCTTATCTAATAAAACTCAAAGGGAAACTTGGTATTTTTAATAAAATATTCAAAAATGACTTGATTTAATACTTTTAAATGTATCAAAATGGCACACGAGCTATTAGAAATGGATTTTAACACAGTTTAACTTTCTACATTCTTTGAATGCCCCCTTTGTTGTGAAAGGCAGCACTAAGCGAGACTGTAGTGGAGTAGCTTGTACTCAGCAGGGACCAAGGGCAGTGTCCCACATGGAAGAAAAAACAAGAACAGTGAACTTTTCCTCTTCTCTCTTGTGTGAGCTAATTAGTCTTAGTAACTTCTGAAATCCTGGTAAAGATGGGATCTGTGCAACATTATGTCAGCCAGGAATAAAGGGTCCGTAACAAAACCCCAGGACTTGGAAGGTATTTACAGCTGTTCCACAAGCTATTAGGGAGAACAAGCATGGCTCTGGGGCAGCATGTCTTGTAATGCAAACAGTGTTGGGTCCAGTTTTTAAAAATAATTAGGCATGTCTGATCAAATTGCAGTAGTATACCAGTTTTTAAGCAATTAATTGAAATATTAAAAATGTTTTAAAATATTTTAATTTCATATTGCTCTCTTTCTGAATTTCAAGTCTTACAAAAATTGCTATTTCATTTTTTAATAGATGCATATTTGTGTTAGGACAGTAATGGATGTGTCATTTATAAATACCCATGTATGTGTGATATATGCCCCTTTTTTCAGTGATGAAGATGTATAATATAAAAAGTTTAACTCCCACATTTGAAACCATTTTCCAGATAAAAAGCACATTTCATGGTAGTCCTTGCGTAGTGCAGAACTTCTGGGCAACTCTTGGACAAATCATCATATCAATAACAGTCATGTCCATTCTCTGTAAATAGAGTCAGAGTATCCCAAACATGTAAACTGTATTTCACAAGCCAGATCATTTAACTCCTGTGATTGCTGATGGGCTGGCATCTGTATGGGGTTAGAATTTTATGTATGATAGATGCCTGTCTTTACTAATGAGCAGCAGAAATACCATTTTGATTTACAGCCTTAAAAATGCAATAAATTTGTCTATCTAAAATATAAACTAATCAGAAAATGAAACTTGGCCTGAATTAATAGAGTGCCATTATGGAAAAACTGTTTTCAGAGGAGCCAATTTCTTATATTAGTATTAGGAGCTGTTGTTAGAGGCTAAAAACGTGTTCTGCGAACAGAAGAAATATGGGAAGTACTGGGTTAAAGTCATGACTTTTAACTGTTGGATTTCTCAGAGTCCTTGTGCTAACTTCCACTGTAGGTTTCCAAGGAGGAAACACGTGTGCACCATCTCCCAGCTAGTCTGACTGCAGCACACTTTGCAGGGAGAGCTGCTGCTGTGTTCTGGGGCAGTGTGTCTTAGAATGCGGAGCAGCGCGGGCTGTGTCTGGGGCGGATATGCAGTAATCAAATGTTCGAAGGTGTGTGCCATCTTCTGGCTGCAAATAGACTCCCTCAGACAATGCATTGAATTCTTATTTTTAAAACTAAGGACAATTTTGTACTTCAGGGCTAAGCTCTTACTGGAATAAGATGCCCGTGTCCTATATCATTCTGTGAGCTTAGTCACAATTATGCAAATAAAATGTTAGTTTATGGTAGTAATTACGAGAATTTCAGTATTTTAATTTGGAATCGGAATTTTCTGCTGGTCTCTGTAGAATCTGGAGGTGAACTGGATATCGTCGTGACCTCAAATAAAGAAGTGAAAGTTGCCGCTGTGCGGGATGCCTTCCAGGAGGTCTTCGGCTTAGCTGTGGTTATGGGGGAAGCTGTTCAGCCCAACATCGCCCCACAACCAGTGGGCTATGCAGCGGGATTAAAAGTGAGTAATAGAAGACCTTCAGGGTACGGAAACTGGCAGTTAATTTCTTCATCATTCTGGCAATAATTCTGTGGTGTATGTGGAGCTGATTGGTTTTACATGATGAGATGCTCACCTTGGTTTTAATTAGATAACTATGTAGTATTATGAAGGTATAGTGGAGTTGTAATTTAAACAAACCTACGGTGGGTTTGACTGTTGGGGCAGGGGAGGAAACACATGCAGCGCTCACGAAAAGAAAGTAAGTAGTTAGTCCTAAAAGAGATATTCTTAACCCAGTGTTAACACTCAGATCAGTTATTAAAGCTATAACAACCCTTGAATCCCATAAGTTTTTTATTAGTATACTATTAATAATGCTTTAAAGTTGAGTATTTTTTTCATAGGTTCCAGTGAGCCTCTAGTCACAGCACTTTTGCCAGCCAATCAGTGCATAACTTTGTTTTATGTCTGCTTGTGTTTAAATCCACCTTAATACATATATGTCTGATCCATTAACATTAAATTCTCACAGCTAACAGCGCTGTGACTCATGCCCAAGTGAGGCTTATCTAACATTCATACCATCTCCATCATGGTCTTCTGTGCTCAACAACACTTCAGCCCTATCCTTGGGAGCCATTTTTAAAACAACAAAATCGCCAAGGAAAAAACAACTGAAAAACAGCACTAAATAATTTTATTGAAAAGCCACTCATAGTTATGACCATTGTTGAATAGTTTATATTTAATAAATATAGGGGTAGTTAATATCTACAATTAAAAAACACATAGTTGCCTTATATTAGCAACAGCCCCTTAGAACCTAGGATATAAAGATAATCCATTTCACAATAGCAACCAAAACAGTAACACTTATTGGAATAATTTGGAAGGTACACTCCAAACTTAACACTGAGGGGAACACGATGGGACCTTGTCACTTCTGCTGCATTGTTTGAATGTTTATAATGAGTGTATATGTACTTGTGTGAGTATATGCATGTGTTGCCTGTGTAACCATAAGTTGCACACTTAATGGATGACTTGCAGCGGTCTCTGACTTGCACTGTTACTACGCAGGGAGCCCAGGAGCGGATAGATATCTTGCGTCGAACTGGAGTGATCCACGAGAAACAGATTGCTGTGTCAGTAGAAAACTTTATTGCAGAATTGCTGCCTGACAAGTAAGAGGCTTGTTTTTGTTTTCAGTTACAGATTTTTCTTGTAATGAGAACTCTTAAGATCCTTCTTAGCAGCTTTCAGGTGTGCAGTATCATATCTGCTGTCGCCATGCTGTGCATTACATTCCCGTGACTTGCGTTGCAGCTGGAAGCTCAATCCCCTTCACCCACCTCACCCATCTCCAGCCTCCAGCCATCACCAGTCTGTTCTGTGTATCTCTTGAGTTCCATTTTTAAATTTCGTTAGATTCCATACGAAAGTCACATCATACAATATTTGTTTCTCTTAGTTTCCTTAGCATTATGCCTTCACAGTCCATGCACATCATCATAAATGGCAAGATTTCCTTCTTTTTTGTGGCTGAATAATACTCCAGCCATAAAATGTTATCATCATTAGTGGACACTTAGGTTGCTTCCATGTCGTGGCTCTTACAAAGAATGCTGCAGTGAACATGGGGGTGCAGATATCTTTTAGTGTGTTACAAATGCTCAGAAGTAGAATTGCTGGATAGGGGATTTCTAATTTTCTGAGGCACCTTCATACTATTTTCCATAGTGTCTGTACCAATTTATATTCCTACCAACAGTGTGTAAGGAGTCCCCTTATTCTCCACATTCTTCCTGCCGACAGTTGTCATTTCTTGCCTTTTTGATAATAGCCATCCTATCAGGTGTGAGGTGGTATCTCATGTGCTTTGGGTTCACATTTTCCTGATGATTAATGGTGGTAGAGCATCTTTTCAGGGCATCTGGTGGTTTTATGATTCTTGTTAGTTAAACGCTGGTGGTGTTACAGTTGACTTCACTTAAGTCAATTTATAAGTATCTTTTAAATGGAAAAAGTTTTATTTCATGAAGCTGTTTTCAGAGATTGATTCAGTGTGAACAGTTCAGAAAAATGTGATAAGGATTTGTTTCCTCTGAGTTTATTTTTTAACTTACTGATAATTTTTCTAGTTGGCTTTTATATTAATGACAGAGATGGTAATAGACTATTTCCTAGGTGACATTTTTAAAATACTACACATGACAAACTGTTTGATGTTGTTGCACTGTTTGAACTCCATCAGTGAAGGGTGCCACTCTTCCTTCTCCCTGGGGCAGGGAGTGAGGTGAAGTTGAGACGTAGTGGGAAGAAGGCAGAGGACCGAAAGTGTCCTCGGCCAGTGCACTATTAGTGAAAGAAGTGGATGAGGTTTGGTGGGTGTGATAGGTATCGCAGTTTTAGATTTGAGATGAAGAGCATGTGATATCCAGGTGACAGGGTCAGGAGCACAATAGTACTGGGTTGGCCAAAAAGTCGGTTACATTTTTCTGTAAAATAAAAGACACATTTCTCATTTTCACCAATAACTTTATTGACTTGGCTATTTTGAGCATGTTGGCGATCTCCCCCTGTTGGCTTCTAGTGGGTAGTGGCCAGGGGTGCTGCTTAACACCTTCCAATGCTTGGGATAGCCCCATAGCAAAGAATTATTTGCCAAGGAACTTCACAAACCACTTTTGATCAATCACAGCACCTTCTCCATACACTGCACAAATTTTTTTTTGCATTTTGGTTGAATTTTTACCCTTCTTGAAATAATTAAGCATAATACGCTGAAATGTTGCATATCTTCTTCCATCTTCAGTATTAAAATGGCTACACAAATACACCAATTTTGATAAGGTTTGTCTTTCTTTAATGCACGCTGATATGACAGCTGTCACAGTACAATCTAACAAAATTATTTCAGATGAAGTTACAGATAACTAAGCACTACTAGAGCCATCGCATAGGAAAAACTAAATGACCTCTTTGGCTAGCCCAGTGTTTCAGAGAACAAGGGAGACCTTGGTGTTCTCTAAAGTGTAGCCCCTGGCATCACAGTGAACACACCTTCAGGGTGTTATTTGAGTCCTCTGTTCTCATTCTTTCCCCATCTCAGCCTGAAAAGGAACTTCCTGTGGTAAATAATTTTTAGTTATTTTTGGTGTGTTCCCCATTCTTTTTCTCCTATTGGAATTAAACCAATAGGGGAATTTTATATATTGTTTTTATGGATTGTTCTCTTGAAAAATATTCCTTTTTTGAAATATTTCCTTTTTGCAACCTGCTAATATTTTTATCTGAATGATATGGCTGTTATTTTCGTTTGGTCTATACATTAAAACTTTTCTTCAGCACATCCCTTGAAATCCGCGCTCTGTTCTAGATGGTTCGACATTGGTTGTGTGATAGTTGAAGATCCTGTTCACGGCATTCATCTGGAAACATTTACACAGGCGACACCAGTGCCTCTGGAATTCGTGCAGCAGGTTAGTTTCCTTTTCTTTTTTCGTCATGCTCCAAGGAGACTTCTGATGTCTTCAAAGTAAGTGTGGTTAGATTTTTTTATTGGAAATAGCCTTTTAGCATTTGTCTTTTTTCTGATTTCTTCTGTCTTAGTGCCTCCCTACTTTTGTTTTCCAACTGTCTTTGAAAAGGCAATATATTATTACATGGTTAATCAGTATTTTCCTCATTTTTTTTTGTTTTTATGATTGTGTTCCTTATACTATGATGAAAAAGACTGTCTTCTGCTGGTTTTTTTCCCACCTTTCCTTTAGTTTCAAACCCTTCACCTCAAATTTTATTTCCTTATTACTTCATTTCCTGTATCCTGACCTTTCTTTCTTTTGCTCATCTTCAGTAGTAAGTAGAAGCCTTAGTGAAAGGCACATGTCTTCACCTCTTCACATAGTTACTGATTGTAAGCATAAATGTATAATTTTGATTCCTTTTATATTTCTGTACCTTGAATTCTTTCTTGAACAAAGTGGAATGTACTTTTCTGTTCATAAAATTTCTGTCACATTTGTACTCATGTACATTGCCAGATGTCATCTCAAAACTTTCTCTTAAAGTTATTTGGGAATTTGAGACTCTGATAAAGCTGTCAGAGTCTCTCCCAAGCAACTACCCATTTTCCCTCACACATAAATTTGATACGTGTTCCTCAAATTCCCGAGAGCGCCCCGTGGCTCTCTCAGCTTTACACTTCAGGTGGGGGCTCAGAACTCATGCTTGGAATTTGAAGTTTTACTGAACTGTTTACTTACACAGCAATTTTTACCACGGTTTCTTTTTAGAAGTACAACCAAGCGTTTCTAGGGTTAACATTAAACTCACTTCAGTATGAAGGTGCATACAATCTTGTAAGCAAATATGCATACCATTATACCAATAAATTAGAAAAATCAGACAAAATGGTGGATTTCCTAGAAAACTGAATTGCCACAGGTGATTCAGGAATAAGAATTAGATTGAACCATTTGAAATTGCAGTGTTTTAGGTCAAAAACAGTTAAATATTGGCAGTTTCATATGATTCGACCTTAATCACCTCAGTGAAGCTTTTCCAAAAGTCATCTTACTAACATAAGACATCTTTTTAACTTTTATCACTTGGGAAATTATAAGTTTTAGGAGCTCTGCCAGAAATAGGGACGAAGACCAAATATGTATTTTCTATTATAAGTTGCAGTATTAAGAGTCCACCCCTGGTCTTCAAACACATTTCACCAGGGGCCACATCAGCCTCTCAGTTGCCTTCGAAGGGCCGAGTGTCAATCTAGGACTGTACAAATGTAACTACTTAACTAGGGGCAAGGAGCTCAGCGCTGCCGCCGGTAGAAACAAGGTGCTGGGTCAGATCTAACAAGGTGGAGGGTTGAATCCGGCCTGCAGGCCTTGTGTTTGCCGCTGTGCTTTATAGTGAGACAGCTATAAATAAAGGTCAAGAGCTACAGGCATTTTACCAGAACCCCGTGCAGTCGTTAGTAACTATCTAGGCTATCATATTACATGAAAACGTCTCCCAGGCTGAGGTCACGCAGGCTTGCAGGCTTCTATTTAGTCAGTTCAGGTTCCAAAAGGAGAAGTGGTGTCAGCAACACGTGGCTTCACCCTTTCAGGCCTCTGGTACAGGTATACCTCGTAGATACTGCAGGTTTGGTCCCAGACCACCCCAATAAAGCAGTATCTCAACCAAATCACAAATTAATTTTTGTTACCCAGTAATGAAGTCCATCAAGTATGCAGTGATAGCATTATGTCTATTAAAGAAACAGTGTGCATACCTTAATTTGAAAATGTTAACCATCTGAGCCTATTGGGAAAACAGCACCGATAGACGTGCTTGACCAGGCAGGCTTGCCACAGACCTTCAGTTTGCAGAACGGCGGCATCTGTGAAGCAAACAGTGAGTAAAAGTAAGGTGTGCCTGTGTAATCTCTTACGATCATGTCATCTCTTGCACTGAGGTTTTTGAGTTGTAAGTGTAAGAGTTGATTTCCCTCACTGCATAAACCATTTATTCATTCTTTACCTGTAGATATTTTCCCTTCTGTCCATTTATACCCAGACTTTTCCACCTTTGGAGGGATGTTAGGTGTGGCCACTGTGCTGCTCTGGATTGCAGGCAGCAGTACGAGGCCAGCAAGTGCGTTTCCCTAAGTCCATATCGGCATCCTTTTGACAGGCTAGGTTCCCGTTCCCCTCCTGCCTTACTATATGGCCAAGCCATCGGCTACTGCCTGTGAATCGGTAAGAAACGAAATGTGGATTTTACCACTGTTCGATTCTTTCATCACTGCTAGGAAAACAGCAGGTACTTTAGCTCACCCAGCTGGTTTGTTGTTTCCTCATGTCAGAGTGGTGGCCTTCCACATGGGTGCTGTCCATTCACCTTGGAACTGCCATTCATAAACCAAGGTGCTCTTTCAGCTGAGGGCTGGTTCACAGGGCACTGTCCACACAGCAGTCAATTCCAGCAGCTCCTCAGGTGGCTCCAGAGTGGGTCCTACAAGCAAAGAGACTCGCTGCTTGTACCTCCAACTTACACTCCCTAGGCAGCACGGTCCTGTGCAAAACATTTGCACACACTTCTGATCACTGCCATCTCCACTGGGGCATTTCTCCAGCATCATCCCAGACATTATGGGTGTATTTCAGGTGTCAAGGTCTGCTTCTGTCCTTCAGTCAATAATGTCTGATAACAAGGTGGTAAATGCCCCTCGAATGGCAATTCTGTAGTCCAGAGTCCCCAGTAGCCATGGCTGGGCACTCACAGGTTTTTGCTATCAGCCCCGGTCTCTGTTTCACATAGGTTGTGGCACAGGGACTTTTGTCCCTACTGGCACTCTAACTTCCATGCTATAGAGAATGTCTGGTCCACAAAGCCTCAAATGTTTACTGTATAGCCCTTTTCAGAAAAATTTGGCTGACCCCTGTGCTAGATGTCTAACCATTGCAAAAGGGCAACTTTTATTTTATTTTTAGGAATAGGTATTAGAAAAAAGATAAGATATAATGCTCAAAGAACAAAGTATCAAAACTGTACGAAGGGGGGACCCAAAAAAACCCCAGAATTATCTAATGGAGGGTGGCCCCCTTCTAGTACAGACTTCCCCAGCTAGGTGAGTGTTCTAGGAACCCACCTGTATCAGTGTACCAGCTGGTGTCATGAGAGGCTGCGTTTGGCCTCACTGAATTTGTTTTTGAAGACTCTCAACACATTTGCCCATTTCTCATGATAAGTGGTTTACGAGCACACCTGCCCACACTGCACTGAGTGTTGAGCAGTTTTTGACCCAAAACGGCATGACCCCCGTCCACTCTCCCTATTCACCTGATCTCACCCTGAGCAACTTCCTTTTGTTTCCCTGAATGAAAAAAATCCTCACAGGGAAACGTTTTTCTGATGTGGAAGAGGTGAAACAAAAAATGGCAGAAGCAGTAAAAGGCATCAAAATCTGAGTTCAAAAACTTTTTGAGCTGTGGAAAAAACATCTTGATACGTGTATTGCATCAAATGGAGTATACTTCAAAGGTGACTGAAGTTTAAACATGTAAGAATAAGTACACAATTTTTTATAAATAAGTTCTGGGTTTTTTGGGTCCCCCCTTGAATGTAGTAAAAAAGTAAAAACTATATACACTAATATCGAAACTTAGGACATACTGCTAAGTAAAAACAAACTGCATCTAGTATCGTCCATATGTATACATATACACACATATGTACTTTAAAATGTATATAAATGAATAGAAAAAGGCCTATAAACATACACAACAGGCTGTTAATTGGTTACCTCTGAAGAGTGGTATTCAAAGGGTGTCAGAGTGTCATTTGCTTTTTACTTTGCTTTTTCTTCCTTGTTGTCATTGTTTTTGTTGTTAGGAAGGTCAAAATTAAGATACCAAAGTGTGCGGGTTGCAATGCCTTGTTTTTATCCTTACTGTTCAGGTCTCCTTCCTGTTTCTTTTATCTGTCTCAGGAGTTTAATTCTGTGCTTCCATACTGTTGAAGTTTTTTATTTAAGGCAATGAAGTCAGTCCTTTAGGAAATTAAAATCAGCATGTAACATTAATGAAAATCTAGAAAAAATTTTACATGATTTTTGCATGTTAAATATAAATGACACCCCCATCCCCAATTTAAAACTCACCTGTGCTGGATTTTTGCTGATAGTGTCAGCTACCCTGTCCCTCAAAAATGTGAGCCTAGACCTAGCATCATAAGTATCACCTGGGAACTTGTTAACAATGCAGACTGTTGGGCCCTAACCCAGAGGTACTGCTTCAGGATCTGCTGCTTCACAAGATCACTGGGTGCTGCGTGTGGGTATCACATCTGAGCAGCACAGCTGTGATAATGTCTCTGAAGGTCTTAGTGATTAATTCGCTACCTCTCTCTGAAACATAGTGAAATACTATAGTGCGGCGTGCATTGTAGAAGAGAGGACTTTGAGCAGGGCCCCCGGTTGCTGGGCTGTTGGCACAAATTTACTCGGAAACTATAAGTATTATACTCTTTCTCTTGGAACCTGCTGTGGAGTTCAAATTCAGTGATCTTAAGTGGGGTATAAAAAATACCTAATTTTCTACAATTAAAAAGCATCTGGGGTGATCACAATTCAGAATGTATTTGGGAATCACTGTGTAAATCCATTTCTACATGTAGATACACCACTCTGGACTACACCTAACACCCTGAAACAGGAAAAATACGTCATTCTTAGATACCAAGCAGTGGGTTTATTCTCTTATCCCTGTGTAGGTGAATAAATGGTTTGAGGGGGGCCAGATTTGGTTGGGTCAGGTATGAATGACGGTTGATGCTGTTCTGGACTGAATGTTATTTCGTAGATACTTACTCACATGAAAACGAAGTTTCTGGGGATACTCCTCTAGAAATTAATTGACCTTTTCTGAATGGGTTGAAGCCTAGTGTGTAGTTTCCCTCTTCCTGGTAGAAATGTCCTGACTGTAAAAGATACAATGTTTCCGTTAGAGCCTAATCTTAGGAACCTGAAGTGACACTGAATGTAGCTCTGACCCTGAGCTCTGTTAGATGGAGTCATTAGATTTAAGGCTCAGATTGTATTTGAGCAACAAAATGAGCTTAATGTGGACATTTTGAACAAATTAGATGTGTGCAGTATTTCACAGCCTTGTAACGTCATACTGTTGCCAGCATTCTCTCTGTTTCTCAGGCTTTGTCGTTATATTGAAAGGGACCTGAGAGACTTTGAAATGTCACTCACAGCTGTTTTCAATGGCATTTTGAATGCATTATAAATAACAGTACTGTCACTTCTCCATAGGCTCAAAGTCTGACCCCCCAGGACTACCATCTGAAGTGGTCAGGCCTTCTGGTGACAGTGGGAGAAGTCCTGGAAAAGAGCATAGTAAATGTCAGCCGGACTGACTGGCACGTGGCTCTCACTGGCATGTCCCGTCGACAGATGATCCGCAGTGCAGCCAAAGCAATAGCAGGCATGTATAAACAGCGCCTGCCACCCAGGACCGCATGAGAGAAGACTTACCTAGGGTGCCGAGACGTCCTCGCTTTGACCTGGGTGGTAAAGAAGAGATTTTGCTTTCTTAAGTTGGATAGCTTCAGTGACCCAGCGGTTTTGGTTATTTTACTGTAGGCTCCAGTTTTTCTTTCCCTTTAAAAAGGCATGGTTTTATGTCAGTAGATGAAACAGATCCTTTTTATGATCATAATGTCATGGATTATAGTTCTCAAAAGAAATACACAGTATAAATATTTTTGTAGGCCAATTTGATATACCAAATTTATAAGGTGCAAATTCATGTGTTAAGACATTTAACTTAAAGATATGTACTTGATTATTTTTTTAAGAAAACATAATTAAAGAACATGTTTATTGAATATTCCTTAAAAGCATTGTTTCTTTTAATTCAAGATTAATCTCTTCTCAGTCTCTGAGGGTCTGTGTGTGCCCATGATCTCAGGTCTGATGCTGAGCAGTATGCTCGACAATTCACACTAAATCTGCTCACAGGGCGATGGTGCACATTTTTTATGCATATTTTTAACATGGGCCAAAATAACAGAATTGGCCACTTCCTTTTTGGTTATCATGAACATACATACATAGTCTGAATAATTCTACATTTTTATTTTTTTTAAATAAGTTCAGAGTATTATAAATTTATACTCTGAACATTAGGGTAATACATCTTATTTTTTGATTGCTACATGACAACTAAATGGCAAGTGATTTCAGTATTTTTTGAATTGGAAGCATTTGGGTTATTTTTGAATAATACTATTCAGTATCTCCTAGTAAACTGACAACAGCCTTTGTTTCTGCTTCTACTCATATTTCCCACTGTAATAAAGTTTTTAGAGGGAATTACTTTGTTGTTCATGGGATTATATGTCTCTTATTTTAATTAACATTACTTCTTACTAAGTTTGCCTTAAACACTGCTTTTCCAAGTTTGTGGCATTCTGCCTTTACTTTTTATGGAAGTTTTCCAAGAAACTCTTATATTCAGCCTGGTTTATTTAGTCCATTATGATGATGGACTGATGATTTAGTCCATGTTGATACTTAGTGAAAGCCTCTTTTTCTCCCAAATATATTTACCATTTTTGGATTTAGATGAATCAAAATTAAATAGTCTTAACACTTTTGAGCTCTATATATGCAAGTTCAAATAACTTTTCAAGGATAGTTTCTTATAAAAATGTAATTTAATTTTTATTTACTCTTCTATGCAGTTCCTTAAATTTAAAAGAATTAGCACAATATTACTAAGGGTGTTGAAGTTCTTTCTCCTGCACTGTCATTACATGTAAGGTTTGCTTTGTACTTTTTCTGTCTATATTTTATTACCCGGGGATGAGGTGAATAACTTAATTTTCCAGCTGTAATATATATTAATTTCCAAGCACTGGGGATGAGGTGAATAACTATTAATTTTCCAGCTGTAATATATATTAATTTCCAAGCACTGTATGGTGATTACTCAGTGAGATTCAGACTCGTGTGTCATTAAAAGTAGTGAGAAAAAGATGGAACCAGTTGTGGCAAAATAGGGACGGAATGCTTTTTTCTGCCTTTTTATTGAAGTTTTTGGAACAGTTCATCTATGTTTTCTCCATTTTTCATAAATAAGGGAAGCCTTTCTCCACCATTTGTGTTTAGCCTTTGTTTTCAAAAACCACCCGTTCCTAGCAGTACTTTCCATGGCCTGACCTGATGACTGACGGGTCACACTTATGGATGGAGGAAAGAGCTCCCTCTCACAGTGGATTCGCTCCCTCACTTGTTACTGGGAAACCCACAGGTCCTAAAAGTGATTCCGTTCCTCCTGCACGCCACAGCAGCGTTAGGTCTGAGACCGTGGTTCCCTTTACCAATAATCCAGCTGGTTCATTCTTTGCTCTGCTCATTCCTTTACAGCTCCCACACTGGCATTTCTTAGAGTTGGCCTGGAGGCTCTTTGCTGTATTCTCCCTCGTGCTTCTTAAGAAGGAGCTCCAGGAACTGCTTACTGAACATTAGAAGCTTGTACGTGTCTTTGTTTCAGTTAAGTAGTGTGAGAGAGCAGGAAGAAATGCAGGAAGAGTGACTTAACACCAACATCCGCTGGCAGAGGTACTCAGATTACTCAGTGCAAGATCTTCCTGTCACTAGGGCTAGTCTTCCAGTGACCCTGGGCCGAGAACTGTGCCACAGACCTCTGGAGTTGGTGAGGCGCTAGGCAGTACTGGTTTTCTCTGCTGAGTCTCTCACCATTTTTACTTCCCCATTCTTTGTTCCTCTTTCAGGGATCAATGAGGTAAGAAATTGAGATGAATGACTACAGATAAAATGGTAATATGATAGTAAATCTAAGTAGATAAGCATACAGATGAATGTGGATTATATACATCTACTAAAATAATGCAAATTAGTAATGCACTCAGGGTCAACTAAATTACTTTAATGTGTTGTTGGATTTACTTTGTTCCTTGGCTAGAAAAAAATTCTTAACAGGAATTTGTATTCTGTGAAGCCAAACTTTCTATGTTCTAAAAGGTGTTGGGTTATGCATAAATTATTAAGAAACGTGGATTTTTACTCCCAGGATATGCTGTTCATTTTTAAGTTACTATTCAGGATGATATATTGGGTAAAACCAATTTTGTAAATATGTAAATATGTCATAAATAAATAATACCTCTACTTATTTCCCAGAGGTGTATAGTGATTTTTTAAATGCTTATGCATATTAATGTTATATAAAAAGGACTTGTATTTCCTTTGATGTCTAAATTGGCTACCAAGAATTCTTAAAGAACAGCAACTTCAAACACTGCCCTGGCTGGTGTGGCTCAGTGGATTGAGTGCCAGCGTGTGAACCAAAGTGTCACCAGTTCGATTCCCAGTCAGGGCACACATCTGGGTTGCAGGCCAGGTCCCCAGTAGGGAGCACATGAGAGACAACCACACATTGATGTTTCTCTCCCTCTTTTCCTCCCTCCCTTCCCCTCTCTAAAAATTTTTTAAAATTCAGACACCATCTTTCAAGTGGTAACTATAACATTCAAATATATCAGAGTTGTTAACTTTAAGGTCAGAGGACTCAATATTTAGGGGAGAAAATATTAACACACTGGAGATAGAGTTAATAGGGAAGAAGTTAATTAAGGCCTGTGTTCGTGAGGAGCCCTCTTGGGTGCTGAATTTAATATACCCCTGACCTCCACAGATGTTTTTAGGGGAAACAGTTCAGTTATAAACTATTTGCTATTCTGAGCCTATAATCCCAGGGGGAGAGCTTTTTGTTTTGATTGGGCATGGGAAGGGGTACTTGTAGAAGACAATGAAATGTTGATTTGGGGGGTTGGTTTGTTTGCCAAAAAGTAACAACATTGTTGTCAGTAGACTAGAAGAGCACCAGTTGAGGCCCAGGAAGGGCCCTGTAAAATGTATACCCTTTTTTTTCGAATTAACTAGAGGAGAACAATTTTAGAAAGACAATTGACAAGGCTGATATGAAGGAGATTTTTAAAATTTACAGATGAAGGAAGTCTTATAAATTATGAAAAATTTAAAGAAGAAAGGAAAGAGGAATTAATATTTATGTAATAAATACATTTGTTAGTTAGGCATTGGAGTAGGTTAGGTAACTAAACAGATTAAGCTAGTTATCCGTTATCATCACAACTGAATTTCAGAGATAGAGGTCCAAGGTTGTGTGACTTAATCTAAACCATTCTCTTCCAGAACATCCTAAGTACTTCTTTAGGAAGGCATGGGTGCATGATTAATCTCACAAATGCCTGTCAAATTCAACTTAATTCACATAATAGCATGAGGACTTTGCTCTAGTATATACTTTTAATTTTACAGTATTATGCTTAAGAAAAACTATTTTTACTCCCCCCCCCTTTTTTTTTGAAAGGGCTGTGTGGGTTTTGCTGCTAATTTGAGAATGTATTTGTGATATTTGCCCCCAAATTTGGGAAACCATAAGCTAAGTTTACCTTTGAGAGTCATTTTTAGGATTAAAGCCAGAAGTGTTCTCATTGTTAAACTAGTTTTCAAGCAAGGTACTGACCACAGACCTGTAAAATATTGGGGGCTGCTGCAGGAACCACACTTTGAGAACCACCTGCTGTAATACGATTCCTGACTCATCCTGCATGTATTAAGATATTTTAGAGAGTGATGTCACCAGGATGGTGACATAAGTCCTTCCTGACCTTTTTCCCCCTCACAAGAAGAGCTAACAACTATTCAATTACAAGACACCACTGAGAGAATCAGAGAACACGGGGGTGAGGCTGCAGCACCTTCCTGCACCAGAGACCAGGGCAAGACCGAATTACCAGGGTAAGAAGAGGGGTAACATGTTGACCTCCCCCAGGCCAGCATAGCACGGTGCCAAGAAGTACAGTCGGGGCCTACAGTTCCTTCCGTGGAAAAAGAGCCCAGGGTGGACATCCAGCTCCCCTCGTGTTGTGGGTCACTTAGGAGTCCCCATTTCAGTGCTGCTTCCCGGAGACCGCAGAGAAATCTGCAGAGCTTAACCACTGGGAATCTGACAGAAATGGCTTGCAGCAGCCAGCATTCCGATCTTGGCATACCGAGCTCCTGCCTGCGGCACGCAAGTGGTAATCCAAACCAGTGGCTTTGCTCATCTTCAAAACCAAGTTGGTGGTACAGTCTGACCAGAGAACTGGGCAGGGTGCAGGTATGCCTAAATTGGATTCCCCAAATGAATAATAGCCTTACCCTGGAGGCTAGTCTGCTCCCATCCAGGCAGGGGAGCAGAGTCATAGTCTAGCCACTGCTAAGTGTAGCTGCTGGCTCCATCTAAACAGAAGAGTAGGCAAAAGTACCTGCAAGCTTTGTAGCCTGGCAATGCTCAGTATAAAATGTGTAACTGATTATGCACAGAACAAAGCCAGTGCTGGGTGTAGAGAGTTACTCCCTTCATTCCAGGCAGGGGAGCTAATTCATAGCCTGGCCCAGTTCCCACCAGAAAGTCTGATTAGGAAAACCTGGGAGGCTGCTTGAAGCTGGCCCTTCCCTCAGGGGAGCTGAGAATAACCCCACCCACCACAGAGTGAAGCCCCCAGGTTTGCCCAACCAGAAAGCCTGACTGGACACCTGGAAAGCTAAGTAGCCCGTCAACATTTGAGCAGAGTTCAGTAGGCAAAAGCTTACAGTCTGCAGACCAAAGCCAGCAGCCCCGTTTGGTGAGGGAACTTAAAGCATGGGTCAGCTTGAGTCCAGACCATAAAGAGCCTTACCAGCTTTGGAGCTGGTTCTCTCACTGTCTGGATAGGGAAACTAATCTGTAACCCTACTCATTGCTGAATACTGCTTTCAGCCCGCCCATCCAGGGAACTTAAGCAGAGCACATGGGAAACTGTGAAACCCATCCAACAGCCCTACTTACAAGTAGAGCTTGAACAGAGAACATAGCAAAACTGGTGGCCTTGTCTGGCCAGGGAATTTAATATACACCCTTACCTGACTCAAGTCCTCAGTCAACAAGCTGTGCATGTCTTGGGTCCCATCCTACTGCTCACCCGGACAGGGAAACTAATTTTTAGGCCCATCTACTGCTGAATATGGTATCTCATTCCAAACATCTAGTAAGCCTGACCAGAGAACTCAGACAACTTGTAGAACCCAACCTACCACCTCACTTGGGCAGAGAACCAAGTCAATAGTCTTATCCAGTGTTTTAGGACAATGGCATCACCCTTTCCTCTACACCCCTAGCTTAGAGCTCAAAGAGTCAGCTCACCTCATAAATAGACCCTAATAGCAAGCCCTAATACCCCGAGGATGTTACTAGTAGACACATCTAGAAATATCCAACTGAGCTTACAGGTGAAAAACCATCTCTGCCGAAGAAAACTTATGAGTCTGGAAGAGGAAGTTACTCAAATGCACAAATACCAAAGTAAGGAAGGAAGAATCATGAAAAATCAGGTAATGTGACACTACCAAAGGAAACTAATAAAGCTTCAATAACTAACCCAAAAGAAATGGAAATCTATGAACTGTCAGACAAAAATTCAGAATAATACACTTAAATGCTTAGTGAACTACAAAAACACAGACAACTAAATGAATTAGGAAAATATATGAATAAAACAAGTTCAACCAAGTAATAGAAACTATCAAAAAAGAAATAAAAAGAATTTCTAGAGCTGAAAAATTCAAGAGAGTTTCACAAGCAGACTTGACGATGCAGAAAAAACAGTCACCTAAAAGAGAGGACATTCGAAATTATCCAGAGGAGCAAAAAGAGAAAAAAAGAATAAAGAAAGACTATGGAAATATTTTAGGCCCAGATGGATTAGGCTGATATATTAAAAATATTGAAAGAAAACAAAACTCAAGAACAGCTTTGCTGGCTATAGGATTCCTGGTTAAGAAATAAAGGAAAGATAGACTTTCTTGAACAAACAAGAGCTGAGGGAGTTCCTCATCACTAGACCTGCCTTGTGAGAAATGCTAAAAGGAATTCTTTTGAGTAGAAGTAAAAAGATGCTAAATAATATAAAAATGAAGTAGTGTAAAATTCCCTGGTAATAGTAAACATATAGCCCAAATTAGATTCTGTCGATGGTAATGGTGCACTTACATAATGCACTTACAACTCTAGTTTAAAACATTTAAAATAGGAGCTTTCAGTCAAGATGCTAGAGTAGGTAAATGTGGTAGTTGCCTCCTCCGACAACCACATCAAACTCACACTAAATTACAGAACCATTGTTCAGAACCACCTGCAGTCTAGTTGAATAGAAGTCCTATAAGCTAAGGATATAAAGAAGTTGTCACATTGAGACTAGTAGGAAGGGCAGAGACACATCATGGGCTGGACCCACACCCACATGCAGTGGTTACAGATTGGGAGGAATATCTCAGCCGCAGAAGTCCCCATAACTTCTGGCTGTGAAAATCAGCAGGGATTTTGACTGAGTGAGACAGGGCTTCTGGAGTCTCAGGCATTCCTTTAAAAGGCCTGTGCACAGACGCAGACTCACTCTGAGCTCCATTGCTAGGGCAGCAGCTCAAAAGGTGCCAGGAACAAACAGGGTGAACTGAATTGAATTGTCTGGCAACAGGGCAAGAGCTGAGGGGCAGATTTCTCCCAGACAGAACTGCCAGGAAAGGCCACTGTTCCTTTGGCTGAGCCTTCCCCCTCACAGAGCCAGCAGATGGGCACTGTACCTGAGTTTCCATAAACCTGGCTGACACTGTTCACCCCTCCCTGGTGATTCCAAGACCTCCTGCCACCCAGCTTGTGGGGCCACTAAAGCCATTTCCAGTGGATTTTCAATATAAATCACCTGTCTTAAAATCTCTCAAAGGTCCACAAAATCTAAACAAGCAGCATCTGGCCTCAGTGTTTCCCATACCTCTTGCTGGGTTGCAGGCCAGGTCCCCAGCTAGGGGCATATGAGAAGCAACCGATCAATGTCTCTCGCACATCATTGTTTCTATCCCTCTCTTCCTCCTTTCACCTCTCTCTAAAAATAAAATCATTAAAAAATAAATCTAAAAAGACAGCAGGATAAGAAACAAGGAGTAATGGATCTACAAAATAGTCAAAAAAGAATGAACAAAATGGCAATAGTAAGTCCTTACCTATCAATACTTTAAATAAATTCTCCAATTAAAAGACATGAAGTGGCTGAATGGATAAAAAATAAAAATAAGATCCAATAATCTGTTTCCTACAAGAGACTCCATAGCCTTAAACACACAAAGTTAAAGGTATGAAAAAAGATATTTCAAGCAAATGGTAACAATAAAAAAGCAGGAGTAGCTATACTTACAGCAGATAAAATAGACTTCAAACAAAAACTAGTAAGAGATAAAAAAGAACACTATGTAATAATAGTGTCAATTCATTAGAAAGGTATAACAAATATAAGTATGCACCTAAATATATAAAGCGAAACTAATAGAGCTAAAAGGAGAAACAAACATCAATATAATACTAATTACACACATTAGGACCTCATTCCCAACAATGGGTAGATCATCCACACAGTGTCAGTAAGGAATCAGTGGAACTGAGCAACACTA
>VMDR010014598.1:0-23313 GCA_007922815.1 Macrotus californicus | reverse complement strand
TTAGTACCCTCCTTCACCAGTTCTTTTTCCATGGGACAACTTTAGGATCACAACTGAAATGAATTTCTAATGACTAATGCATAGGTCTTTCGAGTTTTTTCATACTGTCAGAAAATTAAGAGATATATTTACATGCCCTTTAAAAATCCGTATTTCACTGAACGGAACCTAGATTTAAAATCTTCCCAAGCCTACAAGAAATATTTCCATAACTTATGCCATGGTGCTCTAAATGAAAATTTCCTAATTCAATCTCATAAAAAGAGGCCTTTTGCCACTCGACTTAAAATATATTAAACATATCATTTAATTAAGTTGACAAAGTCTACTGTAATTCTTTAGAAGCGAATCCCTTTTAATCTTTCAAGTTTGCTAGCTTCATTACTACTGCAAAGAATATCTAACCCACGATTACACCTGCCTTTCTACTGAGCCACTCTTGAGTCCTAAGAAAAACCCAACTAATTTTATTACGTGCAGATGCCAACAAATAGAGAAAATCTCTTCTGCCTTAGCCCCAAAATGTTTGCTCTGCATAAACATATTTCACTAGTATAAGTAAATAAGCTTTTCTTCCTTCAAGTACACATTTGAGAACCTACTGTGGACCAGCCATTTCAGGCCAACCACTTCAAATGCATAAGGAAAATCAAGACAAGAATTAGTAGCTTACATTACATCTTTTATTTTTTGGGTTACTGTATTTGTTTGAGAATTTGTATCTTCTAATTTAGTAGTTTGCATTCGTAGCTTACATCTCTAAAATGATTCCTGAAATATTTTTGGCCAACTCTATAATTACTAAATCAAATTGTTGGACTTAACACCCATGCTATTTCCTACTCTCTTAATAACTAATTAATGCATCTTACTATCTTGCTCTAAATGTTTTACTACCCTTCATGCTGTTTCTTTGGAGATTTCCCTTCACAGAGGCCAGATGGTCACTGGCATTCAACTAAAGAACAGAGCCTATGTTTCTTCCAAAATTATTTGACTTTATTTCTATAATATAACACCCTATATTTTATCAAAGAGTGTTACAAAATGTTGGAACCAAGAAAAAATTTATTTAAATATTATGAATTTGTGCCTGCATAATCTAAAACATAACACCTTACCCTGAAAGGATTTATATGCTGTGCTGAGAGAGCTTATCAACTTTATTCATGGTGTTAATGGAAGTTCAAATTGTTGAATTAGATTCAGATCTCATATTCATGGTCTGTACCAACAACAAAAAAGCAGACAGGTGAATAGAATCAGAAATTGTGCACGTTCAAAGTAATGAGCATATTAAGTGTGGAGAGAAAAATAATGTAGTTTTGGGGGAAAAAGTCTTTCTAGTTTAAACTTTCATCTACGGCCATGGGATTATTTTTTTTCCCCACTGAATATTAGTTTGTTCTTTAGTCCTAAAAAGACTGCTCAGGGTATGGAGGAAGAAATGTAATTTTAAAGGATTCATGTTACTGAATTTCCCCCCAGTTATTCATGACTCCAGAGCTACAGACAGTTCACAGGTGAGAGACTGTATTCTCTCCGACAAAGTTTCTCCTGTTAACCAAAAAACCACAGAACCTTAGGGCTGAGAGTTCAAGTTCACCATCCCCGGGAGATACTAAACTCCCCATATTTGCAGGAGATGCTTCCATGCATTTGCAAAGTCGAACTTTTTTAAAAGTCTTAGAAGGGAGATTTATAAAGTCATAGTGGAGTTTCCCATCAGAACCACAACAAAGGAAATACGAGCCACTGTCAGCAGGCCAAGGTGAGCATTGGAGGTGCCGGAGGTGCGATGCCTGTCCCCCAGCTGCTCAGCCTTGCACACATTACTATTCCCTGTCATCTCCCCAAGCCTCAGATTCCCCACATTTAAAATGAACACGAAAGCAGAAAACATTCACAAGCTCTACAGTCTCCATGCGGAGAAGCATGAGTAAAATCAAAAGAAATTCCATATTAGAATGTCTGGGAATCTAATCTATGTTGCTTGATTACAAATTTTCAATATCTAGTTAGAATCAGGATGGGAGGAACTTATTCCCACTCCCTTATACACCCTACTCGTCTCAGTTTTAAGAAGTCTTTGTAACAGAAGCCAGTCCAAGGAATTTTCTGGGAGTAAAATTAATAATAACTAAAGCATCAAAGAGTGTTGAATGTCAAATGGAGCCAGCGGACTGAGTGCAAGGAAGGTGCAGATGATGAAACTCAAGCCTATGTTTAAAAAAAGATAGTTGACCATCTGAACAATAGTATGAGGTATTAGGAAAAGGAAATCCTATCTCTGGGGTACCACTGCCTCAAGGACAAAAGATATCCCAGGAACAAGGGGCTTAACCTCCAAGACAGGGCCAACAATAACTCTGGGCACAGAGACCTTTGTATTTGTTCCAGAAGTTTATAATCTAATACTCAGTCCCAGAAAAGCAAAACATTTACCATGGACCCAGAGTTCTCTCCAGTGTCACGTAAGGTCATAGAAAGAAAAGACTAAATTCACAACTTTAGGCAGGTGGTTCTCACTGACCCTTAGTTTCCTCATCTGCTAAATAGCTACCAGGTAGCAATGGGCCTGATTACATAATCTGCATGTCCTTTTTAGCTCCAGCATTTTATAATTCTATAGGATTGTTCACATATGTCTATCCTAAACGTTAAAAACATAAAATGAAATTCCAGTCATAAGAAGCAGGGCCACACTAGACCTTACTAAAATGGTTTTGATCACATACACAACTCCCTTGGGTGTTACTCGGTAAGACTAGTTTGGAAATAATTGTGTCACTGATGGTAAGCTTTCAGGTATGAAGACTAATCATGTCAAAAGTTATTTCGTGATGCAGAAATTTTCTTTCCTGAAAAGAATAAGAAGGAAGTAAACCTTCGAGAACCTGCAATGAGCCCAGAAACCTGTGTGTTTTACACGTGCCAGATAACTGAAAATAATGGAAATAAAGTTGGGAACTCTCAGCCTAAAGCAGCTGCTCCTGGTTCCCTGCTCGTGTCCCTCAGGTCTCCTGGACCTTGCTTTGCTCCTGTACAGGTGCCAACTGCCAGGATCTGCTTCCGTTTGCCCAGGAGCCTCCGAAGCCTTGGAAAACTGCCATCCCCACCTCCAGCCAGTCGAAGGTACCACAGAACGAACACCTCCACCCCAAAGAGCAGCCTAAACCAATGGCTAAATGGAGCTCCTATAGAGATACCCAGGTCGCTCACCTCACAAGCAAGTCAGGTGTATGTTTTATACCATTTTTCAGAATTTCCCAGTGGTGTTTAGATTGAATTACCAATAGCAGTGGCTACCTCCTTCTCTGTGTCTCTTTCCCCCTTCCCTCAGGTTTCCTGCACCTGCCATACAGACTACGGGTATTTGAGCCCTTGACTTGTCTCGGGGCCTGCTCCTGGGGGAACCCAGACTAAGACTACCACAAACAGATTGACCTCACTGTGCAGGTAAAGCTTCCAGTAAGTGAGGGTTTTGTCCTCCACACGCCACTCATACACGCTATTTGCTCAAAATTAGAAACAAACTTGACAGTAATCTTGCATTTGCATCAAGAAAGCTTTACACGCTTACAAAAGAAAAATAAATATGGTAAAATCTCACCCTCACCTTGAGAGAAAAGAACATAAAAACTGCTTTCACAAATGAAAATATTATAGGGTGGAGGTAAGTGGGGGAGGGGATTAGCCCTTTAATTACCATTTTCTCTGCTCTTAGGAGAATTTCGAAGATAAAGACTTGGACAGCGTATTTATCAGGATAGGTATGAGGGAACTAACGAACACTGGTTCTCAGCCTAGAAGCAAAATGCTGGCCAAGCCACATCATGGATATAAGTTTAACCTAGCGCCGTGGTTTGAACATAGGAGCTCAGTGTGGATCGGTAAATATATAGTGAGAATCACGAGGGATTGGCAGGCATTAGAAGCTAAGAAATAGGAACCTTTATAACTAAGTCAAGACTGTAGGAAGAAAATTTAAAAGACATATGTAGGGGCCCTGGCTGGTGTAGCTCAGTGGATTGAGCACGAGCTGCGAACCAGAGGGTTGACGGTTCGATTCCCACTCAGGTCACATGCCTGGGTTTGGGCCTGGTCCCCGGTGGGGGCCACATGAGAGGCATCCACATATTGATGTTTCTCCCCCTCTCTTCCTCCTTCCCTTCCCCTCTCTCTAAAATAAACAAATAAAATCTTTAAAAGAAAACAAAAACAAAACACCTAAAAAAAAGACATATGTAGGCATAAAATAGATGGGGAGAGACAAAAAATGGCATAGGAAACAGATGACTCAAAGAACTTATTTGTACAACCCATGGACATGAACTAAGGGGGGGGAATGCTGGAGGGTTGGGGGCAGGGTGTAGGGGGGATAAAGAAGGAAAAATGGGAAAACTATAATAGCATAATCAGTAAAAAAATACTTTAAAAAAACTCTAGGAAGAAATTTTAAAAGAAGTGTTGATGTTTCTTTTAAGTCTTCCAGTTCAGCTGACCAAGATAGGAAGGAAGACAACTTGTTCAGAAAGTCCACGTGCACTGACTTTCAGAAGCTTCAAGACAGATGTTAGAAAGGTGAGGAAAGGCAAAGATGCTCTAGAAGAAAGGGAAGTGTCCATCACCTCAGTTACGTTTTCAGTATAAAGTCCAAATCAAAGAGAAACTGAATATTTTAACTTCAGAATGACTAAAGAATTAATGTCTTGGTTCTTACGTGTGCAAGTCAAAATTATACCTTCCCAAATGTCTATTTTCATATCCCTGAATCACTCATGAACACACTATGAGTTATAGGCATGATGTTTTTATCTGGTTGAACGAGCACATTGCTACTCATATTAATGGGCCTGATCCTAGGTAAAAATTACTCTGATAGAGACAAAAGAAGTTTAATATCTGACTGATTCTAGCCTTCTTAAGTCACCTTCACTTATAAAGAATTTGGTCTTTTTTTTTTTTTCTCATCCCCTTTCCATTCCCTCTTCTCTGCTCCCTTTCAATTGGAGTTTTCTTGGTAAGCCCAGTCCCCAGGGTTTTACCTTTCTGAATTTGGGAAATAAGTGTAGTGATATCTAATTGGACGAAAGGGGATGCTTCAAAAAACATTGGACTTTATGGTTTGGGGCTTGGTAAGACAGGTAGTAAAGGGAGAAAATGAGGGATCAGGCACCATTAGGATATGTGAAAAATTGAGAGAGAAAAGAGGATTTTTGTAAAGTGTTGTTGGAGCACAGAGCTCTGATTCACATATAAATCATGCAAATATTCGTCTGGAATTATGAGCTTAGAGTAGAGCAGAAGAGAGGAGAGTAAATATCGTCGGTAAGACTAAGCTAAGCTGCCTCTCCTTCCCACTTTTTCTCGTGAAGGTACATATAGTGTTGTTGATGGGTCCCCAGAGCGCTAGCAGGAATAATTTATTAGAAACCCAAACCACCAAAAAGACACTAAGCGATCATCTTTCCATCTACCACAATACCCTTCTGTCTCTAACAGATGTTCAAAGAGTGAGAATGTGCATGTTCTATCTGGGGGAAGTGGGAATTTTATTTCAGCTCTCCGTGCATCACTAGGTTACTGGAAAGCATGGAAACCTAAAGCACACATGCAAACCGTTTCATGCACTGAGGCCTCTCGTAGGAAGAAAGTGGCAAGGGAACCATTCCATTCAACTCCTCCTGGACATTAACAAGGTGGCTGCAGGATTAGTTTAAGAAATGACCTTCTGCTCCTGCTAGCAGCCTGATTATACTCCAGTGCTTCTGCCAGCAGCGTACCACCCAACCAGGCTCCAAAAATGTGTATTAAAAGGATATAATTTCTTTGCCAATGTTTATATCCAAGTCAAAGTGTTTTTTTTTTTAAAGAACAAGAACACCAAAAGAACCGGAGCCATGGCAGTTTGCACCTCTTTAGCAAAAGCAATCATCAAGGCAAATATTTACTGTCTGGGTTGTTGCACAGAGATGTGTGGACAGAAGTTTAATGTCTGTGCAATCTGTTTCCAGTGCATCAGCCATCATGTTACAAACAACAAACAAGACTCTTTCTTGTTTAAAATGTGTCCCACATGCCCAGCATCAATCTTGGTCAACAGACCGCAGTGTAATATTTCAGAGTTAAGAAGATTCTGGACACATTTCAATTAAAAAAACAAATTTAGAGAAGACAATTCATATGCATTACCCATCTAACAATGTTTCCAAAAATATTTAGGAATTCACTCAGTCACCTCTGAACACAGAGTCTGGACTACTTTGTCAAACAATGTAACAGCCGCTCTGGGAACTGTAACATGTATATTTCTGCCCCCTTTTTGTTATATTCAACCAAGAGTATACTCATTAAAAACGGGAAAGTATCTGAACTTCACCATTTAGCATAAGGATCAAATTGATTAGCTTCTAAAGTTAGGATGACTGAATTGGAATGAAAGACTTAATTCTCGATATCTGTACACATAAGTTATTTGCCATTCAAAAACGACTAACAGACTAACAACTTTCTTTCCTGACCATGCCTATAACTGGGCCAACAGCTGTTTTCGACAGAAATAATATATATATATATATTACACTTATATATATATATATCTTATATATATATCACACTTATATATATATGTATATATATGATATATATATATATATATTATATATATATATATATATATATATATATATACATATATATATCATGGAGAGGGAATAATAGAAAATAGAGAACCCAGAAAATTATCTTTTAAAGAGAGGTAGTAGCGTCTGAGTTATGAATTCAGGTTGTCAAGTGAACTAGTCTTGAGAAAGTACAAATAACATTTAGAGAAGTAACAGAGCTCTTACCACCAGCTACCAGCTATTTGCTGCATACACAGTGCATAAAGAAAACAAGGTTAAATGCATAAACAAGAGTCCAGTACAATACACCTACTACAGTCTGTTCCAATCTCTCTCTCTCTCTGTCTCTCTCTCCCTTCCTCCCTCCCCCCACCCCAGCCTCTCCCCTTCTCTCTCTTTTTTGCATTCTCCCAATTTTTATGTGTGGGACGAAGACAAGGAGGGAATCAGAGCTTTCAAGGAGAATTTCGCCTTGTTATTTTGCTAATTTAATGTTCAGCATCTGGTCCACCTTCTGCTGTGCATGAGATATAGTGATCTGACACTGATCCTGAAATGCTGATTGAAAAATAATGAAGAGTTGACTTTAGATTGAAATTCTTTGCATGTGAACTAACAACATTCAAGCTTATTAAGACCAGCGAGTAAACTAACCAAATTTTTGCTTTTAGATTTTAACAGATGGCTGCTTTATCCTGTTTCATATATCTTTCATAAGCTCACAGAGAGCTCTCATTTGCATTTTCTTTACATCTCGGAAAATAATTGCTGTGGTTCTTCACTTTTATTCCCTTATGTGTTTAAGCTGAAATTTTTATGTTGAAATTTTATTCTGGACTTTTTCACTTTATAGTGGCAAGAATAGAATGAGTTAGTAATAGTTAAGTGTGGGCCAGAAGACTATGAAAATGCTTGGAAACTCACGTTGCTTCAGGAGAACACTTTACCTATGAATTCAGCTGCACAATGTGAGATTCTGCGTTTGCCAGAGTAAGCATCTGCTCATGTAAGACAATTTTTCAAAAAATTAGAAAAAGTTAAAGAACATAACGTGAATGATTTCAATAGCAACATTGACTTTCTTTGTCATTGCAAACAGATAATTAAGCAATCATGAAAAAGTTACATCTCTGAGGTGCTCACAGGGCAAAGTTTCCAATGGATCCATGCGATACAGGCTCCATCCTAAATCTAGGAATCCTCGGCAACTGTCATGGATTGATGTGGCATATCACACTTGTATGGAATTTATCCCAATCAGTAGATACTTTCTGTCTGGCCTAATTTACTTCTAAAATTACTTGAAAGGATTTTCTTTTCTCCTGAATTGGGATTTTCTTTAATCCCAAGGATCATAACTACTAAATGAGGGAAATAGAAGCCATGATCCGTTGGGAAGAAGCATAAAGACTTGTGTTGTGAAGAGGTAGTCAAATAAGTGCAATATTCATAAAACTTCTCAAAAAATAAAAATAAAATTGGCAGCAGGTCTGAGAACATCATAATTACCACCTCAAAAAAAAAAAAGAAAACTCGTTTACATACAAACCAGTTTGATCATTCTGCAGCTGGTTAGTAACAATACAACCGAGGGCTCTGAAACTCTAAAACTGCTCCTAATTTAGAGGCCCCTGGAGCTAGGATGCTTTACTGTGGATTTTGAATTATGAAGACAACTGTCAAAACTGCAGTCCCAGACTTTGGTATCACAGAAAGAGATCAGACTTTAAAGCCAGATGGACATGTACGACGAGCTTATGCACCTGCGGTGATCCACTACCTGTGTCTGAGCCTCAGGGTCCATCCCTAACTCACGAAGAAGCTACAGACTAACCATATCACTTCTGTTAAGTGCTTGGCACAGATCAACAATAAATGATTCCTATTTTATTAACTTGATTACTGTTTTGATATTTTTTCTTATTTTTTAAGTGTCTTTAGAAAACACTAGAAGCAGAAATACTACAATACAATCGGTCAGTTTCACACTTACTCAAAATTACTTTCTGGCCTCAAAGTTCAATCTTCTTTTAAAACCTATAATCTCTAAGTAGGAGGCAAGGTTATTGTGGTGAGAACAGCCATGGACCCTGAGGAGATCCCTGACTGGGCTAAGCAAACAGGTAAACTCCAAGTTCAGCGGGGGCTGAGGGAAAGTAAAATCAAACCACAGCAACTTCTCTTTGCTCCATTGGCCTAAAATGTGAAGAAAGTGCAAATGTGGTGTCGTCTTCGCTGCACTTTGTTTAGTAGATGTGAGGCTGGTCCAGGAACCTGTGGCTTGGTGGCCTGAGTCACAGAATGTTCGGTATCAATGGAGAACAAAATCCCTCACCTCTGCATAGTCATTCTTCCCTGGAGACTGTTCATGTAACAAGGATTTGGGCTCCTTCTGTTTTTTTCAGGCACTGAGGAGACAAAGGTTAGCTAGGTTCAGTGCCTGCTCCCATCAAGCACTCCGGGTCTAGTTGGAAGGAGAAACCTTTCAAAACTGGCATCTGGAGTAACCATGGTGAACAGCTATACGGGCTGAGAATGGGCTGTTTGCGGAGACCACGTTGCTGAAGTTACTTATCTGAGTTATATTGGGAAAGGCCCCCTCCTGCCCTGCCTCCCAAAAACGGCTTCCCTACGTGAGTGCCAACACCGGGACTACAGTAGGCAGACAAGAAAATCCGGGTGTGTACTGAATGGAGATTATGAAATCAGCCTGGGAAAACAAAAAATTATGAGTGAGCTGGGCCATGGAACCTGGCTCAGAAATTCCAAGTGCCAAGCAGTCCCAGTAGGCAGCCTGCAAGCCCAACTCATGTCCCCATGAGGTAGCCTTCTCCCAAAGAGAATGGGTGGCAATTGTGCCCTCAACACAAATCAGGAAGGCTCTTTGGTGGCCAGATCAGCCCTGTGTACTTTCTCTACGGCCACTGTGTTCTCCGTGCTGCAATGGCTTGAATGTGTGGAGATGAGGAGTGATAATGAGATAGACGTACTTGCAAGTAAATGATTACAATGCAATTGAATGTGGGAATACAGATTAGTAAGCAATGGATCCTTCTCCATCCTGGGACAGGGTGCTCCCAGGAAACTTGGAAGACTAGTCCCATGCTGATACTTGCAGGACATGGGGATTGTTGAGAGGGTGCGTGACAAGGAGGGGAGACCGGGAGAGAGCATGCGTGCTGCTGAATGAGCAGGGGGCTGCAAAAGCCATTGATGCGCTCTGGTCAGGATGAGTAATCTGCTTTCCACACGGCTGCAGCAGTCTGCCTTGCCACGGTCAGTGCAAAAGGGCTCTCCTTCCTCCACATCCTCACCAGCACATGTTGTTTGTTGATTTATGAGTGACAGCCATTCTGACAGGTGTGAGACGATATCTCACTGTGGTTTAACTTGTGTTTCTCTGATGATTAGTGATGTTGGGCATCTTTTCGTATGTCTATTGGCCATCTGTATGACCTCTTTGGAGAAGTGTCTGTTCAGGTCAATGGATCTGCCTTTTGATCCAGCAATCCCACTTCTAGGAATATATCAGAAGGAACCCAACACACTAATTCAAAAGAACATAGGTACCCCTGTGTTCACTGCAGCGTTATTTACAATCTTCAAGATATGAGAGCAGCCCAAGTGTCCATGAGTAGATGAGTGGATAAAACAACTATGGGACATTCACACAATGGAATACTACTCAGCCATAAAAAAGAAGAAAATTTTACCCTTTGCGACAGTATGGATGGACCTGGAGAACATTATGCTAAGTGAAATAAGCCAGTCAGAGAAAGATAAATACCATTTGATTCCACTCATGTGGAATCTAATGAACAAGCTGAACTAACAAGCAATCTAGAAAGAGACACACAGAAAACAGGATGACAGCTAAGGAGGGGGGAAGATAGGGAGTGGAGGGATGGAGCAAAAAGGAAACAGGACTCATGGACACAGACAACAGGGTGGTGATTGCAGGGGGAGGGGGGTATAAAGGGACTGAATGGTACTAGAAAAAATACAATTTTTTAAAAAGACCAAAAAAATGAGTAACCTGACCTTTCTGAAGCACAAGTGCTCTGTGTGCATAAAAGTGTGAGCACAGTAGGAGTAAACAGAGAGATAAGAAAAGAGACAGGTACATCTGGACTGGATACATCACCTTTTATGCCTGACTAAAGGGTCAGACAGACCACGGGTCTGTGCACCTCAAATTTCCACCCTAAAGAATCTGTTTTTAATTTCCAGTAGATTACATAGCAGGGAGATTTTTACATAGAAAAAAAACACATCTTAGTTTTTTCCAGAAAGCTCAGAAGTGGCAATGTTCCCAGAGGGGTAGACGCCCATGTGGTCCAGCTGCCCACAGACCCCGCCCGGCCCTCCACCAAGTTTGTTTCATGCCAGACCCTGGAGGGCACAGAGACGTTTTACTCCTGCACCTGGTGATGAAAGATAGCAAAAGTGTGTTAATAGGACACCGGTTAGATCACAATGGTTATATATTCCATGCTGTGGGCAAAGGAAGAAGGGATGCCAAGTAGACTCTACTAATGCCAGCTTGCATTTTAACAGTTTAAAAGACTCTCACTGTTGCCCACACAATTTTCAACAGTATGTAAATGGACCTCTGAAACCCAGCTCTCTCACTGACAAATCCCCCCTTTGTCTTCATTTTTGTAAAAGAATTTTCAATCTGTGGAGCCCATTCCCAGAAAGCCAAAGAGATAGATTATTTTATTGTGCTGAGCATCTTTAAATAATTCAAAGCAAAGCAAACAATGGACTTACTATCATCCATCTATGATGTTTTAATGTACATTAAAAACCTCTACTTGCTCTAATGGGTTAAATAAAAGTTGATCCTAAATTTGCAAAGTCCTTTAGCCTGTGTTGCTGTGACATGTGGCCTCACTACTTGAGGGTGGCTTTGTTTTGCCCCAAATAGAGGAAAGTTGAGTTTAATAATATCAGCACATTTCATGCAGTACATTGAATTAAAGCAAGTTCATATATTTTCCTCAGATAATTCTTACTATAATCCAGAAAGTCTTTTTGAAAAACACTATTATTAAGAGAACTAGAAATTTGGTTCATTTAACTTAACTTTTTTCGTTAAATTTACTGATCAGAGCTGTCTCCAGATTCAGCAAGATGCATTCTTAAGATGCATAAAAACATAAAGCATCTTGAGAAGTTCAGGTTGCAAAATCCTCTGAAGTGTAATATTGGCCAATGAGAAACATGAACAGATAAATCTCATGCCTTCACAATGAATGAAAAAGGACAGATTTCTAATATTTTCCAAGCACTTTATACATTTCAGGTATTATCTGGGCCTCCCCAGTTTACAGAGAGGTTAAGTAATATACGCAAGATGACCAGCTGCCAATGGCACTCAACTTTGAACCGAAAACTTGTCTGATTCCAAGCTATGCTTTGGAGGGAAACTAAAGACTCAAAACGATCAGAAGTTTTACTGAGCGTTGCCCAGTCCTGCGGAAGGACTGCTGCCAGTCTCAGCTGTGTGGAAGGATCTGAAGATGGGTGCGCACACTGGGGAGGTGAAGTGCATGGGTCTCTCATATTAGTTCTTCTGTTAAGGGGTGCTCCTGCCACGTTACATAAACACACACACACACACACACACACACACCCTCAAGCTGACATCAGCCCTGTATGTCTAGGAAGTTATGAGAGGATGGGTCCTTCCTTCCCACCAAATACTTAGGCCATTTTAAACGATATCAAGTGTTGTACCTAAATAGTGCCCCTTTGATTGGCCTGGAAAAATGTACACAATCCTGCTACAAAAGACAGCAATAAATACACTCACAAGCTTTCCATTTATGCCAACACTCTGAATTGAGTTGTGCATGAGAGTCCATTGATAATTTCCTGAAAAGAAATCTTTAAACCAGAGACCCTCTTTCCCTGGTTTCTTTAAGAGTTCACTTCGTTTGAAGTAAAGCCGGCCAAATAACTCCACCAAAGTAACAATAATTCTGTCCAGATAGGCTTGTATGCAGAGGACCCAATACCTCAAGGATAAGGATAATGAAACTGCCAAGCAAGACGGATGTAATGGCAGCAAAAGCAAGGCGATAACGGACTGAAGAGCGGATGAGGGCCACGCCACACAGGCCAGGGAGCCAAAGGCACCTTGTTGGAACCAAGCTCTGAACATGAAGATCAGGTCACATCAGAAAAACCCTAAGAAAGGCTGTGAAAGAGTGGATGTCTTTCTGCAGGTTTCTTTCCATTTCAGGATTCATGCAGGTGCACACCTATTTTTAAATTCTGCTATCTACCTCATAGGAAAGAGTAGGGAGAGCAGAAAACAACACCCTCCCAAGAAAAGGACAGTGAAGAGCAGTTATCAGAATTTTAAATGCAATCATTATTTTACTTCATGTCAAAAATTCTACTGGAAATGGGCACATTTTCAGAATCTTGACACTTATTTTATGTCCAGATTTCACAATTTTTCCCAGATACAGTAGCATTTGCAGGGAGCTCTCGTGTTCCTGCCTATATACTGTCTTAGATTTTAAACTCCTAGAGGCAATGATTTATTTTACACTTAATTTTATATAACCAGCTGAACCTTCTTTTCAAGAATATCTCATTGCCTTTATAAAGCAGATTACATATTTCTGTGGAGTTTTTCCATTATATGATTTTGTTTAATTCTCATTGTTTTGTGGGGACAAGCAGGATGGCATTATCCTCATTTTAAAGACAAAGCTTAAAAAGAATACATAGTTCCCCAAGAATGCACAGACGTTCTGCAGAAGGATTGAGGCAAGAACCTGAATCTTCTGATTCAAGAACAAATAAGCCAATGTTCAGAGTCATTTATTTCAAAGGATGAGAACATAACCGCAGCGATTCCCACGTAATCCTCTCAAATCTACCCAGCTTACACTGCAGCTCAAGCTCAAGGAACTCACAAGCAACACCTTCCGAATACTTCTTGTTTAGCTCAGATACTTTTATAAAGGGTAGCAGAACAAATTACTAAAGTAGATGGCAGAAATTGTCTTTGGGGAATAAATTCATTTTGATTGGGAGTATGTTGAATTTCTAATTAATACAATGGCCTGTTGAATAGCTTAAATATAAAATAAAGCAAAGGTCATGACTATAAACTGACTTTTTGTGCGGCCCCCAAATTCACATGTTGAAAGCCTAACCCCCCATATGACAGTTCTTAGACAGAGGGGGTCTTTCTGATGTAATCAGTGTTATATTTAGGTCTCGAGGGTGGATCCCTCATGATGGAATGAATACTCTTGTCAACGGAGGGTGAGACGTGGTATTTTTCTCTCAGAGTGCTCCCCAAGGGAGGCCACGTGATGACATAACCAAAAATAGGGCCCTCACCCAAAATACAATCATGCTGGCACTCTGATCTTGGGCTTACAGATTCCAAAGCTGTGATAAATGATGTTTGCTGTTGACGCCATCCAGTCCATGGTGCTCTGTCACAGCGGCCCTAACAGACTGAGACAGTCCTATCACTGACAGGTGTCATGCACAGCCACAACACAAGAAGTTTTGCAGCAATTCCTCACACCAGTTGGCCTCTGCTGTCATTTGAGACTGTGACTCTGTGATCCAGATAATGGATCTGTCCTTACTTCTTCTAAAAGGCACTACATTAAAAATCCTGTTCCTGGTAAGTTTTAACTCCTAAAATGCCACCAAGGGAAAAAGTTTCAAAGCAAGGCTAAACTATCCATCAACAAAATGCATTAAAGATTCTGTAAGTAATATGGGCTAGTTAAGTCCATTAGATGATTGTCTCAATATTCCACTCACCGTTCAATGAGATGTTCTATATTATTCTCCAAAGTAAAACAAATATTTCAGAAACAAAAATACCACTTTGGAGGCACTCTTAGAGGGATATAACACCCAAACACATTGCTTAGACTGTGAGAATATTAACACATTTTCAAGTAAAAAAAATATAAGTATCTAAACCTAATAAGCATAAAATTCAAGAACCCAAAGTGATGGATGGGTTGAATGTTTTTCTGTTCATTCTTTGAAACTCAACATCACTAGTAAAATGCCTAAATGAGAGCCAGTGCTCAGCCATTCAACCAGGTAGAAGGAGAGGTGAATGAAGTCAGTCCAAGTCATTGGGCTCTGCTGGGTACAAAGAGAATTACAGAGGGAAATCTTCATGTCTGTTCTTCCTAGGGAGCCGCCGCCCCACACACACAGTGTGCCACAATCAGGTCATAATTAAAGTGTTTAATATTTATTCAAACAATATTAACTGAATACTTACAGTATTCTAGGCATTGTCCTTGATGCAAAGAACAGGAAAGTGAACAACACAGAGAAGTTTCTCAACCTACTAGAACTTACATTCTAGGGCGGTAAATAGTAACAAAAATGTAAAATAAATAGGGGTATTTCTAAGGATGAGTCTTTTTCATAAAAGAGCTATAACATATAAATAAAAATATAACAGAGAGTGACCTGGCTAGGTGTACATAGATAACCTATTAAAAATATATCTTGGGAGAACTATAAATGAACAATAAAGTAATAAAATCTTATATATATATATATCTTTGTCTGAAATTCCTAGCTTCATTCACTCTCTGCCTTGGCCAAAACTTTCCTGATGACTGAAAGGCACCATAACCAGCTGTCCTATGTCTATAAACCTCAGAAAACTTTAACATCATTTAACACTTTACACTTCATGGATTATGTTCAAATACATTGTCTCATTAAACTACATAAACAGAGTAGACATTTATCATTTGGGGGATATCCTGGCTCATTTCTACCTTTCTAACCACATCTTTATTTCCTAATGGAGTGTCTCCCATTGCTTGTAGCCTTGGTGGGATCATAAATCCAGGTGACTATCTGCCACTACAATTTAAATTGACAGGACTATTCTGTGCTGTTCTAGTACATCAGCAGTTGAACGTACAGCCTATACCTAGCTGAACAAATGCTTTCTCACAGTAAAAGGGTGGTTGGGTGTTATTCATCCTCGTTGTGTGGCCTTGACTAGACTGTACCTATTCCCAGCTTTTCCTACAGTTCTTCCTATCTAGCCCTCAAAAAAGGCTTTGTTCCAAACTATTCTTCAACCTTCCCTTTAATTTCCACATCTCTAGGTAGACTTTCATTTAATGCCTTTTGATGATTTGCCCACAGTTTCTGTTGGTTGCAACCAAAGTCTTCCAACTAATGAAGAAGACTATAATGTCCTTGAGAATGGAGACTGAGAGGGGTGACCTGTCTAAAGTCTCACTGGTAGACAGTATTTGAGCTAGGATTTGAACCTAGTTCTTCTTATTCCAAATGTAGTATTCACATTGTGACATTCCAGCCAATAAAACGTGTCAGAAACTTTCTAGTTTAAGGCTATAACTGAAAACCTACATTTACTAAAACAAATTCTCCTGATTAAAGGCAATACACTGATTTAACAGCAGTTCTAGTCTGTCATCTCGGGTGACAGTTCCCTTCACTAATGGGTCTTTTAGAGTCTCTCCATCTTCTTTGAAAGACAGAACATTTTGTGCTTACAGGGATCTAAGGTTTTCTGGGGTTTAAAGTTTCCTTTGAGTAATTCAAAGTGGAGATATTTCACCATCATCTTCATTTGTGAAACTCTCTGCCACTGCATGGTGTTTTCCTAGAAAGGTTTAGCTAGAACAAAATCGGTCTGAGAAGCACCCCTCACATGCCCCAAGCACACATTGCCATAAAGCCCAAAACTGAATTACTCGGGGGCCAGGAGCCACATTACCATATTTCCATCTATGCTGTTTTCTTTCTTCTCTAGTTTTCTATTCTCCTGAGCAGTGATTCTCAGTATTTAGTGGGCAGAAGCATTACCTGATGGGCATTTGTAAAATGCAGGCCCTCAGGTCCCCAGTGATTTGGATCCCTTGCGTCTGATGTTGACTTTGTGATTCTATGTTTTAACAAATGCCCTTCCATTCTGTGGTGCCAAGGCAATGTCTGCAACTCATTGGCCTGTGGGGATAAAATTCCAATGCCTTATCACAGCATACACAGTTCTAACCTGGTCCTTGCCTATTTCAATAATCTACACTTCTTACCTCTCTGAGGGAACACCACTGCTCCGGGGGAACTCACATTGCCACACAATTTCAAATACCCATGCCATACTTCCCACGACTTTCGGGTATGGAGAGCTCTAGCCAATGTTCATGATTTTATTTTTCCACCATCCCCCACATCTCCTGAGGCTCTTGGGAAGGCAGGTTGCTGTTTTATCCCCACCCCACCCCTGAACACACTCTAATAGGTTCTGCTCACCATAGAACCTGCTCCCACTGCCACCAGGAAACTCGAGTGAGCACGTGAGACCAACCAAATGCATGCCTGGGGTCTTTCCAAACTGGAAATGTTAAAAAGGAAAGAGAACTAGTGAAAAGCTGAGGAACATCAAGGTCAGGAGGGAGGTGAAGTCTTGGTCCCTGGAAACGAAAGAAGGCAGTCAAACAGAATAAAGCTGACATCCATAGAGGAGCAAAAATAGTTAATAAATATGAACTCACCAATATATAATTTTGATACTGATAATAACTGCTATATATTTTTAAGCTAAATATTCTGAAGCAATTATTACTTCATTGATAGACTGAGATCTGTACGGGTTTATTTTACGTAGGAAAATGCGTTCAAGATTTATTTAAGATTTTATCATTGCCCATCATTTACTTCAAAGCGCTAATAATATGATAGCAAATGTTAATATTTACCTTAGATAGTTTCTTACAAATGGCCCTAATTAGCAAGAGATTACATTTTGTAGGTCATAGGTGACTTTAAGAAACCGATGAAAGTTATATATTTTCTTGGTGCCAAAAAATACACACTTGCACAATTTTTGACAATTTCTAAAGAATCACAGATGGCTCTGAAACCCACTCATGGACCTCTTAGAACTCCCAGGGTTCACTGGGGCTTGCGTCTGTTCAGTTTTCCACATCTGCTACACCACGCTACCTGTATGCAGGCAAATGGGTAAGTAAGTTGACCTTCATGAGAACTGGAATTTATTTTGTTTCTAGGTCAGAGATGGTAGACAACAAAATAGATGAGAGAATTCTAAGTGGCAGTTAAGTACCAAGGAAAAGCGTAAGACAGACAATTTTAAAAATATCTTTCTTCGCTTCAGTTTTTCTTTGGTTGTGTCTTTGCTTTATTTGTTGCTGTTGGTGGGCGTGTTCGCTTGCTTCACTTTCTTATGATGTCTTAGTGTGCTTATTTTGTCTAATGTGAAATGCAAATGCTTTTCTAATGATTTTCCTTCACGTTGCCTCCTGATCTTCGCGTGATTCAAAGTGCTGACTTGACACATCCCAGGTGCTTTGTCTTCATATCTGTGGAAGATGAGAAGCTCTCTGAAATATCAGATAGGTAATTCAAGATTGAGTAGAGATGCTACATATTCAATAGAGATCCTCAACTGTCTTTACAATCCACATCTCATGAGAGAAGTTTTAGGCTATTTCACAGTCTGACATTTCATAAGACATTTTATATTGTATTCTAATGATTACAGGCCTTTTAGTCTTCTTTATTTTATGTATAGCAAATTATTTATGAGCAGATTCTAGATCCTCTGTGTCCCAGGTAATTTTCACAAGGTATTTTGGTCAACATGATGAGTTGCATGTGACAGAAACAACTCAGGCCACCTAAGGGAAAAAGGAAGGGAGGACGTTATTTTTCTTCCAAAACAGAAGACTTCGGTGATAATTCTTCCCGCTGACACAGCTGAACTGGGAGGTTCAAACAGTGTTAGGGTCAATCCTTCCATAGTTTGCACAGCTTTTCTCGGGGTTGGCATCATCATTTGATGGGTTCTTTCCATGAGTAGCTCTCAGCACCTCCAGGCTTGCGTTGCCCTTGACTTCTCCTTCCAAGTTATATATTCTTATACATTCCTGGAGTTGAGTACCATGTGCCTCACCTGAGTAATCTACTCATCCCTGAATAAGCCTGGACTTAGGGATCAACTCTATGCAAATTATATGAGTTAAGAACTGAGAAGAGGCACTTTTCCAAAGGAAAATCAAAATATGATTATCAAACAAATGGCAATTATCAGAAGAAAACTGGGTACTGGACAGAAGAAAACATACACCCACTACACTGGGTTTGTTAGCTTTAAGTACACAGCAAACAATCCTTGGTTGATACAGCACCCATTCAAGACTAAAGATGAAGAATCATTTTGTGCCTGTCTCACGGCCCATTTGTCTGCAAGGCATAAACACTCAATATAGTTTAAGTACAAAGTGACTTTTATGTCACTCTCAACCAATCTCACTGTAAGAATTACAGCAAGATCTCCAGAAAGCCACAATGTTGTCAGGCAGGTACGTAAGTGTGTGAAGCTCTTGGATCAAGGGCTATAGTGCATGAAAAAAAGAAAGAAAGAAAAATTCCCAAGAATTCGCCGTAAAATACATCCTCTCCAGTTCCCTGAGAGATATATGGGATTGTCTTTCTAGAATTTACAACGTCCAGATCCCATATCAACACTCACCTTTCTAGAGAAGCAATTTTGCAAAGTAGGTAAGGCAAGGAGCTTAAAATCAGAGTAGAGGTTGAATCTCTTTCTCCATGTTCTGGCTGTGAGATCCGGGACAAATTACTTAAGCCCCCTCGGCTTGTTCCCTCATCTATAACTTACCTCGCCAGCTGCTGTATGGATGAACTGAGATAACACGTCTAAAGCCCTTAGGGCAATGCCAACACACACAAAAATATGCATTCACTGGTAGCCGTGGTTGAGAAAAATTCATTATTTAAAAAACAAAACAAAATAAATAACCACAGGTCCATTCCCACTCTGAAGCTTTTATACATCATATGGTCATTATTTTTCTATATCGGCCCTACCCACCCTCACTGGACAGTGAGCCTCTTGGGGACAATGATTGTTTTATGTTTTCATACTTAATTCAGATCTTGATAAGTATGAGATCTTAAATAATTGCTGGTAAATAGAACTGAACCTAAAAACTTCTACAAGTCTATTCTTTCTTCTAGGATGCAGAGCTATGTCGCTCTTTGTTCTACTTTATGTAGTCAAAGTGTGTCGGATATATTTCCCTCTGAAATCTTTAGTCAAGTGCCAGAAGAGAAGAAGGAGCCGTTCACGGAAAAGCAGGCTACACAGCGCTTTTCAACTGGTAGAGGAGCTTAAACTGTGAAGGCAAGGGCTGAGTTAATGTTATTTCATTTTAAGCACTGACAGTGTTCTTAGCAATCAGTAGAGAAGACAGAGGCTGCAACATTCTTCGAGATATTGCATCAGAATTTTTGGTTCTGGGCTCCAACCCTTGCTG
Organism: Macrotus californicus; assembly: GCA_007922815.1. NCBI lineage: Eukaryota > Metazoa > Chordata > Mammalia > Chiroptera > Phyllostomidae > Macrotus > Macrotus californicus. The sequence continues at coordinate 3,332 of VMDR010014598.1, read as the reverse complement.
CATCAATTTACATTGTGACGGTTATCTTCAGAGCCAGAAGGGTGAGAAACAGGAAAGTTTAAAATAGACATTTTCCTAGGGGTTACTATATCTAAAAATCCTTATATTTTCAAATTGGTTTCACCTTGATAATAGGACTCTGATTGTGGGAAGAAGCAGCCTCATTCTTTTCCCCTTGAAAACGTACTTTGGCAGTGTGGGGGAATGCACTGAGCTACTTTTAAAGTTATTTTTATGGATATTTCATAGACTGCCTATACTTACAGATAACAAAAGGGCTAGCATTTCTCTCCTTTGGAATCCTGACTCAACTCCAGGACCATTAATCAGCAGAATAAACCAAATTCTAGCTGGAAGCTTTGAGCACCTCCCACTCTGTCTGGCGGTGCCTCGGGGGCTTACCTGGCCTAGATAAAATTCACAAACATGGAAGGTGGGTGCGCAGTTACAGAGTGGGAAGAGGTTGACTAATGTCAGATAACCTAACACCCGCCTGGAGCATGAGGAGGAAATGTTTAGTCTGACCTAAGGGTGAAAAAGAGGATGAGGAGATGAGTTTGCATTACTGAGGAAGGGAGGGAACTTGGAGGTGAAGGTGAAGCGTAGAGGGGAAGGTCGTCAGTGGTTACTTCCAGTAAGGGTCCTAATCAACCACTGCAAACCACACAGGTAGAAAGGCTCCTGATCTTGAAAGAGTGAGTGCCCCTCTCTGAAATATACTCCACCGTTCATAGCCTAACAACATTGGGAGTCCCTTGGATTCAGTCCTGAGGCCTCTTTTCTTTCTCTTCTATAGCCCTCCAGCCTTTACTAACGTTGTCTAGTCACATCACTTCAACTAACTCCAAATTCGGTCTCTTCTACGTCCCACTGCCCGCTTGACACTTCAGTGGGCGTATCTTAAAACACCGAATTCTATCATCTCTAATACAGAGCTTGCTCATCCTGCCAAAACTGCTTCACTTTGTTTTTCTTGTCTTGGTAAACGATGCCACCATCGACATCCTTCCGTTTTCCCTGACAACACCCAAGTCAAAGCAACTGCCCTATCTTGTCTGACAACCCTTTCACCCCAAGTGGTTTCCACACGCCCTTTGTCCTCAGGCATCCATTCCCCGTACCGCAGCCAGAGCGGTTTCTTTTCTCCGTCAAGAGCATGGTTGGATGGTGTCACATTCCTGAGTAAAGGTTTTACATGGTTTCCCTTTGCTCTTAGAATCTATCTCAAATTCTTAATGTAGCCTAAAAGCCCAGCAAAATGTGGACACTTTCAGTTACCACTTTCCTCTCCCTCCCTACACCCCAGCCAGACCAGTTGCCTTGAACATGCAAATTCTCTCCTGAGCGCCAGACCTTTGCAAATACACTTTTCCACCCCAGCTCTCAAACACCTTCACGGGGCAACTCCTACTCATCTCTCAAGGCCTAACTTAAATTCCACTGTTTCTGGGAAGCCTTTGCCATGTCCTGGACTAGACTAAGAGTGTCTCTTAGTTTCCCTCTCCAATTTCTATTCAATAAGATTCTTTGCATGTCTTTTGTGAGTTATCAATCTCTCGCTAATTAGTCTGTGAGCCTCCAGAGAAGCAGAGATGATGTCTGTGGTGTTGTATACCTAATGCTCAGCAGCTAGCATCATGCCCTGGCATGTGGTAGGGACACAATATGGTCTTTTTTGAGAACTCACTAATGAAGGAAGTATCTACATTAAAGCATCAGCTAAAGATGGCAGCTGTGTTAGTTAGGGATCTCCAGAGAAACGGAACCAATGGAGGAGAACGAAGGGAGGAAGGACAGGAGGGAGACTGAAATTTGTTACAAGGAATTGGCTCATTTGATTATAAAGGCTGGCAATTCCCAGGATCTATACGGTAAATCAGCAAGCTGGAGACCCAGGAAAGCTGATGGCTGAGTTCCAGTCCAAGTCCAAGGTCTAAGAACCAGGGGAGCCAAATCCCTAGTTCAAAGGCCAGCAGGCAGGAAGAATTCTCTTTCTTAGGGAAGGGCAGCCTTCATGTTCTACTCAGGCCTTTAGCTGATTGGATGAGGCCCACCCACATTACAGAGACAATCTGCTTTACCTAGTTTACTAATTTAAAGGTTAATCTCATCCATAAACACCCTAAGAGGAACATCCAGAATAATGTTTGACTCAATATCTGGGCACACTGTGGCCCAGTCAAACTGGCAAATAAATTACCTATTTACATCAGGCAAATGGTGCCATGGGTTTGGCCTTTGATTGGATATTAAATTTCCTTATGTCTTCACAATAACAACAACAAAGCCAAAGTGCGAAAACACAAAAAGTTTTAGCAAAGTCAGTTTGTCTGCCATGTTACTGGACAACTCTATTTATGATTTTCCCTCCCTAGCTGCTGAGCTATATTTACTTAAAAACATTAAAGCCAAGAAAAATGGTAGTAGCACTAAAAATCATGTTAGAGGGCCCAAGGCCTCTGCCTGCATCTTCACCACCACTTCATACACATGCCTGTCACCTCTAACAAAGCTCTGTGTGTTTTACAGATTTTTCTGAAGTTCTGGAAATAACCAACTTCCTGTTAAGAAAAAAAAATAGATCTAGATACAAATACAATTTTTCTCAGAGGCTGAGGGAAAGAATTGTAAATAAAAACTAGGACATTTACAAGGGTTCTCTTAAGCAATGACCCAAAGTCTCCAGCTTTGTTTTCTCTGTAAATCTCTCCTCTGTCTCCATCCTCAGAGGCGATTCCCTTCAACAACCCTTCCAAGGGCAAACCCTCACCCTCATTTGGAAGAAAACTCAGTCTTGTCACAGGAGCCCCGGCCTTCCCCTCTCCACAGCTCACATTAAAACACAATTATGCGATCCCACACATTTCCTGAAGATTATTCAATCATTCAAGATTATCCTAGAAGACAGCAATGGGCTCAAGTAAAACACTGCTCAGTGGAAGAGAGTTCCGACATTCTGAATCTAGTTGATCTCAGTGGTGTATGTATAACAGTGGTCCCCAACCTCTTTGACACCAGGGACCAGTTTCCTGGAAGGCAATTTTTCCACTAACCAGGGTTGGGGGAGGGAGAGAGGAGGCAGAGCTCAGGTAGTAATGCTAGGGGCCTCTACAATGAGGGAGGGGGGAGGGAGGTTGGTGACCCCTGGTTTATAATCTTTCCAAATACTATGTGTTAGAAATGCATGAGAAATAGAGGCGGGAGGAAGTGAGAGATCTGATCCAAATGCCTTTATTTGATGCTGCACTGAGAGGTGGGCTGAGTCAGGGTAGACTTCAGCACCCTGGGGAAGACAGGAGTGGGGTATTTAAAAGAAAAAAGGCGGGGGGGGG
>VMDR010014597.1:0-23336 GCA_007922815.1 Macrotus californicus | reverse complement strand
GCCCTGGCTGGTGTGGCTCAGTGGACTGAGCGTGGACTGTGAACCAGAGGGTCACTGGTTCGATTCCCAGTTGGGGCACATGCCTGGGTTGCAGGCAGGGTCCTCAGTGGGGGCCGCATGAGAGTCAACCACACACTGACATTTCTCTCCCTCTCTTTCTCCTTCCCTTCCCCTCTCTCTAAAAATAAATAAATAAAATCTTTTTTAAAAAAATTAAAAAAGAAAAAAAGAAACTCTTGCTAAGGTTACTAGTGGCCATCTCTGTCACCTCAGAATGTGTTAGGAAGTAAAATCAATTTTAAAGTTGCTGGGAGACAGAAAGAGGTAGACGCCTCATGATGCTGTGTGGGCACCTGGGTCAACCCGAGCTTGAAACAGGTGGACCTTTAGACCTCTCTCTGTCCCAGTCAATTTGAGTTTCTGTGACCTCCAATAAAAGGGCCTTGACAGCGCAGACTGCATGCCAAGCGAGGAAGTCCGCCTTACAGACAACGGAAAACGAAGATTCTAAAGCAGAGTAACAATAAATTAGATTTCTTTCAGGAAGACAATTGTGATGAAGATATGAATGGACTAAAATAAAATGTAACCCTTTTATCGCACAGATGAGAAGAAACGAGGCTCAGGGGGTTAAGTGACACACTCAAAAATAATATAACGGGCTGTACAACATAATCTTTAAAAAGAAAAGAAACGTGGTATTTACTGAGCATCCTCTTGGAAAAGCCCTGCACCCCGCGGGGCAGAGCAGACAGACAAGGAGTCCACAGTTGCTCACAGGGATGAGTACCGGTGCCAGGCAGGGCCGACTCGAGGACGTCACTTAGGAGAGCTAATGAGCAGTCAGTGGTGTGAACGGGAAGACACTGCAACCAGTTGGAGATCAAGAGGGGCCTCAGGAGAGAAGAGGAATTCGAGAAGAGCCTCCCAGAATTCGGAGGGTCTCCAATAGAGATAAGTGGGAAGAGCTGTCTAGAGAGCAAATAGTCTGAGCAAAGTCACAGAACAGTGGAAGAAACAAACAATAATTCCAAACTTCAGTATTGGCTCTGGCGTGGTATGATTAGAGGAAAAGTAGGGATCAGGCCAAAAATGTGTGACATCTCAAATATTAAGGGTAATTTCTATTTAATTCAATAGGCAGTAGCCTTCCTGGAAAGGATTCTGTGCAGAGCCTGGCCATGCTCAGCGCTCCACTGCAGGAAGGCCAGCCTGGCGGCGTCCCACAGGCAGAGGCAAGACAGAACCGATATGCTGGTGCTCATTCTCTTCAGCCCTCCCACTGCCCACACCTGTTGTCAGTGCTGCCCTCAAACCTTTCGGTTTCCACCACGGAACACCACCCTAGCCTGGCTCCCAAATTCTACCCTCTTGCCTTTCTATTGCATCTCCCTCTCAGGATCCCGGCCCTGAACAGTTCCATCTGTTACCGCAGGCAGATGCACCCTAAATTTCTCTCTACCCGGACAAACCTTGTCCCTGATAGCCTACTATAAACTTAACTCAAATGTCTGAGACAGAACCTGGCACCATCTTGCTCAAACACTCCCTTGCTCCTGTTTGTTAACATTTTACCACTATTGTACCGTTGTACTCTTTCCGATTCAAAACCCCAACCATCTTTGAGTCTTCGCCCTCCCCTTCTCCTTCACAACCAGCCAGCCACTGTGATCTATGGCTTCCACCAGCCCCGTGCTGCCCCCTTGTCTGCTTCACTTGCCATGTCCTTCACCCTGGCTATCATTTATGCCAGAACTAATACCACAGACTTGTGAGCCATCTCTCACACTCTAACTCACCCTAAAAACCTTCTGGTAGAAAAAGCCTAAAAAAACCCAGCTGCAATTGCGTCACTCTGGTATTCCAAGGCTCCTCGTACGAAAAGAACAGAGGCCCAACTCTCAAGAATGCCATCCAAGGCACACCCGCAGCGTGGCTCCCACTTGCCTTTCCAAGTTATCCCATAATGCTCCTCTTCATGGGCCTTCCTCTCCACACAAAGTGGACTGATCGTTCACTATGTCCTGAACAGGGTTCACTTTTTCCCTTTGCTGTGTCTGTGTTCACACCACATTTTCCCCACTGCCACAGAGCAAAGCAATCAATGCCTGCATCAAGTGCCATCACTTCCTTGAAGACTTCCCTGATTTTTCCTTTGAATGAATGTTTGTATCTCTTGTAGAACATGTATAAAATTCTACTTTATATTTTACCTGTGCAAAGGCCTTTAACTTCATAGACGATAAGCTGCCTGAAGGTAGTCTAGAGTAGTAGGCAAAGGCTGGGCTCCAGAGTCGGACAGACTGGATTAAAGCCCTGTCTCTACTTACTAGACATGATCTTTGTGCAAGTTACTAAACTTCTCTAGACCTCAGTTTCCTCGTCTGTAAAATGGGAATGGCATTTATACTTACAGTGATACTGCGATGATTAAATAAGGTAAACAATGTCCGAAAAGTGATAAACAGTGCTTGGCATATCAAAAGCATGCAGTAAATGTCAGCTACTATTTTTATCATCATCACGACGGCTAAGGGGAAAGTATCTTTTTATTTCCATATCCCTTACATCGGGCTCTCAAACAGAGAGCCCAGTAACAGTCTACTGAATGACAAACTTCAGACTACAAAATTCCGCCCTCTAATATCCTCAAGTCTTACCTAAGCTGCAACGGTCTCTTCCTCCCCTTCCCTACGACTTACCTGGTGCAGAATGGTGTATCGTTCACGAAACAGCTCTGCTTTATCTCTTGCTGTTCCAAACAAATTTGGTGCAGGGTGGTTGGTCAATAATAGACTAGAAAAGAAGGAATGCTTATTTATGACTATCGGAATACACAAAGGTAGGACAAAAATGAAATGTGAGACTATACACCTTCTGAAAAAAATGTACACTTGGAAATAAGCTTAAAGTCAATAGATGGAATACTTACGGAAGAAATTTTTTTCTTTCTGAATTGTACACAAAGCGTGGAATATCAAATGCTCCTATGATATTGAAAATATGTTCTCTGAAAAAATCCCAAAAAACATAGATTTGATTTACTAAAACATAAGTATTCTAGATGAAAAATGTGCATTATAATCTTATGTCACACATGCATACATTTTATACAGGTCACATATACAATTTCTTATTCTGTCAAAAATAATATGGCCCTGGCTGGTGTGGCTCAGTGAATTGAGTGCCGGCCTGTGAACCACAGGGTCGCTGGTTCGATTCCCAGTCAGGGCACATGCCTGGGTTCCGACCCAGTCCCCAGTAGGGGGACATGCAAGAGGCAACCACACACTGATATGTCTCCCTCTCTTTCTCCCTCCCTTCCCCTCTGGATAAAAATAAAATAAATAAAATATTTTTAAAAAATATGGGAGTCAAAGGTTTAGCTTGTGCTCTTTCCTCCCTAAACACAAGAAAGTATTGCCGATATTCCAAGCAAACAAAAATAGTCAAGTTAATTTCTAATGAGTGATGTCATGTATTAAAAAAGAACATTTGTATCTAAAAAGTCATATTTGAATAAACCATCTCCCCATATGTAGTACTTTTATGAACTACAATATTATTAAATGATATGATTCATTTTCAATAATTTTTTATTCCAAAATATATGCAAAAATGTCCCAGAAAAAGATGTAAAGTAGAAAAAGAACCCCCAAAATTTTGGTCACACCCTAGACACTTACAGTCAAAGAAGGAAAATCAACAAGTAATTTTACTTTCAGATACTGTTGATAATATAACCATGTTTGAAAGAGGTTTAAAAAAATTCATAGCACTAGCACAAATATTCCAACCCCCCAAAAAACTCCCATAAAATTATATGTTTATCTCCGAAACTGAAAATGGTCAAAAATATCCCTGCTACCCTGGTGGTGGCACTGAGGGGAGAGGAGGAGAGTCCCGGCGGGAAGAAAACCTAGAATGCATGCAGGCCCAGCTCTAGCACTTTCTAGGGGACCAAGCGTGGCCGGTTACTGAACTCATTACAGCATTTCTTCAGCTACAAAAAAGAGAGCCTCTCTTCTGCTCTAATACACCTTTCTAACCATTGAAGTTGTAAAGACTGTTTCCCATTCAGTACCTACTGGACCTCTGCATTGGCTGACTGGAACATATAAATAAATATAATAGCTAGACAGAAAACTGGGAACTTTAACGCCTATTTTATGACTATCATCTTTACATTTTGATACAATCATTTTACATTTTTATTGATGGCTTCAAGGGTACATCACTGTATTCTAGCATCTTAAATACCGAGTTTCCAATGCTAAAGTTAAAACTCCACACTTTCTCTACTGTGTCAGCAGCTCTTAGTTCTGACAGGGAACTAAAACTACCGACCGAAATGAGAGTAACGACTCCGTTCAATTGTCTCCATTTCCCCAAACAGGAAAAAAGTTTTCCCAGATGTTTTTTTCCCAGCTAAACTCTGGGAACTTTCAAAGAAGCAAAATACCATGTGCCATCTTAATTTTACAAATACTAATTTTGTAAATTTTCAACTATAAAGGAACTTTTATATTTGGAAAGGAGGAAAGAAAGGGGGACACACTTAGAGAAATGAAACCCAGGAAAATGACTGGCATGTACACTCCCGAGCTCTAACAGCACCAAATGGGGGAAAGTCGTAAAACTGAGGTTATACCTCATTTGCCATTCACCACGTGACCCAAGTTAAGCCTCTGAACTTCTCTGGGCTCAGCACTTTCCTTAGAGCAAAAGTCAATTACATTTCTGAATATTCAACTCATTTATGACCTACAGAATATAATGTCGGGTACGGGGTAAAAGCAGGCACGGTGCACACTTCACGATGACCTCAAATCCCAGCAGAAAAGAGGAGAGAGGAGTCAGGTGGTAATGAGGGTTCTAATGTAGGCTCTCGCTTTAAAGGAAACACTACAGCAATGCTGACCACTAACTCATTTCCCCATGAAAACATTTAAAATAAGCACTCAGCAACACCTCCAGCATGGGGGGGAAGTTCACTTTTCCCACATACATGGCTTCATCCACCGACTGACTGCACTCCTGCACCGCTGCTTCCACTACACACCGCTCAATCATGTTGGATGGCACTGAAGAGAGAATGTCAAAGTCCAACTTTAAAAACCAGTGTAAAAATTAGTTCTTCCCACGCACAAATTTTTTTCCAACAAATAAACTGAAGACACACCTGGAGGTTCTCATTACATAGTTTTTAGGAGGCAAAAAATATTAGAACATTAACAAAAGCCATACCTCAAATACCTTAATTTTCCACATTCGAATACACTTGCAGTATCTTAATACACAGTCAAATGCTCTCTTGCTCTAAATATTGTTTGGTAACATTGCAAGCTCCTAGGTTTAATAAGTTTACATCAGCATAACTTTTTTATCACAAGAGCTGCGTTTCAGTAGCCACGATAGCAACACTAATAACAGTAGCAGCTACCCCCTACTAAGCCCTTAGTAAATGGGTGTGTGGCACGGTGCTCAGTACTTCACAAGCACTCTCCCACTAGGGACATTCTATGACTGGTGTCCACATGCTCGTACCTTACAGGGGGAAAGGGCAACTTTGAGAGGTCGGACAACATGACCAAGAGCATAGCCAGAAGGATCGGAGAGCAACACAAGCCTGATTCCAGACTGGGTGCCCTTAACCACTCTGGTGTGTTCTCAGGCAAAATACCCTGTGCCACCTTAATTTTACAAATACTAATGTTCTAAATGTAATCATTTTCTAAATTTTCAACTATAAAGGGGTTTTTGAAAGCAAAGTTGTATTTAAAATTCTGCCTTCAGGAGGGAACATGAGATAGAATAGCAATTTTTCCTATATCACAGAACAGATTTCTTTCTATATGATTGAAGAAACGAACATCTATCCATCATGAGAGCAAGCTGCGCCCACTTCTCTGCTTCAGGGCTCCAGAAACAGTGGACTTTTTTTTTTTTTTGGTGGAAGAGCATTCCTCCCTTGTAGGCCCAAAATTGTGGCAAAAGGCTAAGTACTTGACGAAAAGATCCCTGAAGAAAGGCTGAAGCAAGAAGGGAGTTAGTCCCGCTCCATGACTCCCCCTGCCCCCCCTTTCAAGAGTGCCTAAGTTAAGTAAGACAAACTTATAGGCACACACTGCAAGACAAAAGTGACCATAAAGGACCAGATCAAAATCAGAAGGTAAGTGCACAAACGTGGTGGTGACAGCTCCGTGAGGGGGAAGAACTGTAAAAGGGTCTCTGAGGTTCCAAAGGAACAAGAAGTTACCCCTTGGGAAGACGTGCTAGCAGGGGTATGTCCCATAAGGCTGGGACATCTTAGCACTGATACATCGCCCTGACCCAGTGTGGTTGGGTTGGTTGGGCATCATCCGGCAAAGAGAAAGGTCGCAGCTCGATTCCAGGTCAGGGCGTGTGCCCGAGGCAACCAAACGACGTTTCTCTCCCTCTCTTTCTCCCTCCCTTCCCCTCTCTCTATAAACAAACAAACAAATAAATAAACAAATCTTTAAAAAAATACTGAATCCTCAACTTCCATTTACATCTATAAGTCTAATTGAGGCTGTAGAAGTAGATCAACAATTTAAGAGCTCTCAGAATGTTACTTACAGGGTTGTTTTTCAACTGCATCAATGATTTTTTCCAGTGCATCTTCAAGCTCTACTTCACTGACAGACTGAAGAGCTTCTGTGAGGTATTTAATAGCTTCGCTGATAAGAGATGGTAAGAAAAGATGAGGCAGGTGACTTGGTAATTAAGGCTAAAAGTTTTATGACAAAAAGCTGGCAAACGCGCACCCAACCTAGCATTGAAATCAAGACCCATCACTGCTGCCTGCGAGCAGTGCCCGCCTTCCCTGCACCGCCAAGAATCCTTCTGCGCCTGTACCAGCAGGAGCCCTCTCAAAGCCCCAAACCACACTCGTCTTTTAGCAAGCCTTCCCAGACCAGCCCTGCCTGCGGCACCCTCCCCTTCCTTCTTGAAATTGTTAAGTCTCACTGGTGTCTACCCTAGATCTGACATGTTACATTAGCCTCGTGCAATTTATTGCCTTACATTCAAGGCAGAACCACCTCTGCCGAACGGAACAGACACTTAAGCAACACTCATATTCAATGACATGAATCTCTCCAACAACAACAACAAAATAACCTCAAATAAAGCTGACATTAAAAAAAAAGACGACTACATGAATCCCTAATTTAAATACCAGTAGTGCTCAGAATGAGCACTGTGTATTACACAATTAGCTAATTACATGCCATTCTATATGTAGCACACAACTTGACACTTTACGTCAATGTTATTCTACTAGCCACACAATTGTTCTGTATCTCAGGTTGCTTATTGTTTCTTGTGTGGGTGTCACATATCTCCAATTTGTTGTATCAATAGGATGATACTCCTTGAGAAATGGAACTGTGTCATCCCTTGGCAGAGTGCTAAGCACACCGAAGGTGGCCCGTAAGTATTTGATGTTGAGTCCCTAAAATCACATGCATTTTGGGTGAATCTTGGGACAGCCCTTAGGATAGACCAAAGCCCATAAAGCTATACAGGGTGTGGCCCTGCCAAGTCTCTTTAGGTTCATCCAGTGTCTCTGATTTTTCTGGTGCTCTCCTGCCTCAGGGTCTTGAAATGGTCATTTCCCCCCACTCTTCTCTTCACCCAGTTAAATCCCGCCCATCCTTTAACACTCAGCTCAAACCAATCTTCCATAAAGCCCTTCCTTGACTTTAGAGCTATTTACAGACCCGAGTATACACCATACTAGCACTTCTTTCCTCAAATACTTTTCACAATTGAAGTTAAAAAATTGTGAATCACTTAACATCCACGGTAGATAAAGACTTCTAAGACAACCTCTAATACTCCATGCATCCTGGTTCACATCCACGCACGATCCTTGAGTGCGGGCTGTACCTATGACTTGCCTCTAATGATAGCACACAGCAAAAGTGAGAGAATATTCTTCTGTATTGTATTGTAATTTTAAAAGTAAAATTTTACACATGACAAGATGTCACTTCCATGATTAGGTTATAAAAGACTGACTTCCATCTTGCGAGCAGACTCTCTTGCCGGATTTGATAAAACAAGATGCCACATTGGGGGAGCCCATACAGCAAGGAACTGAGGGTGGCCTCCAACCAACAGCCAGCCAGGACTGAGGCCCTCGGCCCAACAATCCTGGAGGAACTGAATATCACCAAGCGCCAAAGCTTGGAAGTGAATCCTACCTACCCTGTTGACATTTGAGATGACCCCAACCTGACCATAGCCTTGTGAGAGACCTGGAAGCTGAGCACCCAGCTAAGCCTGATTATTACTGACCGACAGGAAATGTGAGAAAATATTAAGTATGTGCTTTTGTAAATGTCTAAGTTTGGGGATAGTTTGTTATGCAGCAATAAATAACTCATGCACTGTCTGCCTCCCAAGCTCCATAGTGTCTTACTCTCTCCTACTGTCTTACCCTAGCACCGTGCTTTTCAGCTAATAGATTTCAGTATATTTCTCACCATTAATTCACGAATGATAACTTAACATTAGGTCAAAGTCAAAGTGAAAAGAAAGAAAAATTGACCGATTGCTTATATTTTCAAAATGTCAAGGATCAAGTGAATAAAATTCATTATTTCTTCCCAGAGTATATCCATTCTTGCCCTTGTTAACTACTAAGCCAAAGGCAAAGCTGAAAGTCCCATAAAACTCATCACTGTAAAAATAAAAAAACAACAACAACAGCAACAAACCCTTCACACACAAGGGTAAGGAAAACCTGGTACAGAAAAGTATATCCCATCTGGCAGGCATTCAAAGATGCAAATACTGTATTCTTTTTCTTTTAAAGCAGATTTAATCAGGATAATCTTGGAAAGGTTCATTCTGTAGGTTCTAGCAAACAGAGATATGGCCAGGAAACCTATCAGAGAAGTTCTAAAGAGAAGGAAGGAAAGAAGGAAGGGAGGAAAGAAGGAAGGAAGAAAAAGAAAAATGAGCCAGGAGGAAATCTAGGAACATGCATCAAACCTACCCACTTTTTACTCTCCAGGAATTCTCTCTGGAATAACACCTGATGCAAAACTGAGAAGGCTGGCAAGGGCCTGCAACTTCTGCAACAACACAGCTGACAGCTACTGACGTGCTATGGGCTTCCCCGGGTCTCTCCTCGGACGTCTCAGTGACCTCGCTCTGTAGCGCTGCTCTGATTCCCCCTTGGAGGAGCCAGACTTCATGGGCTGACAGGTGCCAAAGTCACAGTGCTAATAAACCGCTGCTGCGACACAGATCGCCACTTCTCCGGCTCAGTGTGGCACCTCCAGGAAGGGAGCCTCGTCCCGCCTGGGTGAAGCTTTCCGACCCTGTGCCAGCCTCGGAGAAACCTAGGAAGGCACCGCAGCCTGACCCCAGTGCCAAAAGCACTTAGCTTCTTAGAACTTTTACAGGATCTCTGTCATTTAAAGTCAAACCTCTCCCGGAAGGAGGAGAGTCCCGCTGCCCCGTGCGGTGGCTTGGCCCTGGCTCTCCCCTCCGGTCCCGCAAACTACGCATCCCACTCACCCCCGCAGCATCAAGCCGCGCAGCTTGAAAGCAGAGACCGCCCGACTCCTCAATCGTTCTGGCGCCATGTTAGCGTTTTGGCGCCACCGCCGCGGCCCCGCCCCCTCCATCGTGGGCCCCGCCCCCTCCATCGTGCGCCCCGCCCCTTCCCTCGTGAGCTCCGCCCCTTCCCTCGTGAGCTCAGCCTTCTCCCTCGTGCGTTCCGCCCGTGCCACGGCTGATCTGCGACCCGCGCGGGCTGCACCGTCTTTCCGCTGCACAGTGGGCGCGGCGGGCGCCGCGAGCCCTGCTGCTTCTTGTGCCTGGCGGCTGCAGTCCCAAACAATATAGGCTGAAGGAGGACGGGACCCTGAACTCCTTTTTTGCCGTAGACCGAAGGACGAGAGCGTCCTTCCCTGCGTCTTGTTGGCAGTGTGCTTACCTTGCCCTGGGTGCATCGCTGAGTCAGTCTCATCGCTGCCTTCGACCCTCTGTGACTCCAGTCGAACTCACCCCGGACCGGGGGGTCCTGTGTACTCATGCTTTCTATTTTACAAGGCCCTAGAAGTACTCTTGTGTCGCCCCTTGGTTTTCCCTGACATTCCCTCGGAATTGCTAAGTATCAACATTCCCACCCGCTCCGCTTTTTATTTAAAAGTTGAGGATTTCCTATGCGCCATAATTTGTCATAAGTGCTGTAAATGTAACAATTGCCGCATGCTCATACATTCTAATGAGTTGTGTGCTACTTTCTCAACATCCTTATTTTGCAGATGAGAAAACATACAGAGACGGTAGATGGCTGGCTCAAAGTGAAAGTTTCAGAAATTGGTGGAGCTAGGATTTGAACTCAAACTGATTCCAGCAAGTGGACTGTTAATCTGCCACACTTCAAAAGGCTTGTTCCAATGAGTTAAATGAAACCATGGAATGCTTATAGATGAGCACACAGCCTTCTAAAACATGAGGACGATTATGAAGTACTGTTGTACATTAACTTCCAGGGTTTATGGTAAACTTAAAACACACACACACAAGCAAAGTATGGTAAAGGAGGTGTGTGTGTGTGTGTGTGTGTGTGTGTGTGTGTGTGTGTACATATGCTTGCTTTTGCATTAAAGAAAAAAACAAACCCTCTGTCCCTGGCCACTGTGACAGTGTGGCTCCGTTGGCTGGGGAGGTCATCCTATGGACCAAAAGGTTAATTCCCAGTCAGGACACATACCAGATTTCCTGTTAGATCCAAGGTGGGGCGCCTCTGGAGGCAACGGATATGGATGTTTCTCTCTCACATCCTTGTTTCTCTCTATCCCTCTTTCTCTCTCTCTGTCTCTCTCCCCTTCCCTCTAATGAATAAATGTATCCTAGAGTGAGATTAAAAAAAGAAAAAACTCTGGAAGGCTACACTAGACACTAAAAACATGGTTAACCATAAAGGGCAGGAAGGGATAAGCATGACAATGAGAACTTTCTTTGTAGTGAGAAGTTTAACTGTCAACCCATGATGTTTAACATGTTCAAAAAATATACAAGAAGAAAACAAACAAAACTGAAAGCGTATCCAACCCAAAATACCTAAGTGTATATTAAATTGGTAACATAATATCACAGGGAAAAGTGATTTTTGGCCTAGTTTTCTGTATATTTTCAGGGAAATATAAAGACAAAATTTTTATGTAAGAATGACGGGGTCTCAAATGTTGGAAAATTTTTAGTTTCAGGTAATAGCTAATAAGCTTAGTAATCAATGTACAGAAAAAGCTATTGTTCCAGGAACTGAAGGTATGACCCACCTTGTCTCCAGGAGGCCATAAGCAGTCCCACCTGTGTGCCTCAGGAAGACTGTAAGCCATCAAGATGGTGTCTAAGCCATTGTATTCCAACCCCCTTACCTACACTTTTCTTGTCCTTATAAAAAGTGTTGGTTGAAAATGGGATTTGAGACAGTCTGTTAGGGCACAAACCCACCATCTTCTCAGATTGCAGGCCATCTGAATAAAGTGCCCATAAAGATTCAATCCTTGTCTCCACTTGTTGAGTCTGATCCATGACAGGTAGCACAACTGCCGGCTTTTCTGATTTCAAGAAAGGAGAGGAAATAAACATAGATAAACAAACTTCCAGCCAAGATAACCGCATAGGTAAACAGGGCTTGCCTTCTCACACTACCACATCAAAATTACAACTAAATTGTAGAACAACCATCACTCAGAACCATTAGAAATCAAGTTGAATAGAAATCTGACTACGGAATTAAAGCAACTACACCCGTCCAGACTGGGAGGAGGAGTAGGGACGCAGAATGGCCAGTCCCACATCCACAAGTGGTGGATAAAAATTTGGGAGGGATATCTCAGGAGCGAGGAGTCCCAGACCCACACAAGCCCTCCCAGCCCAGGATTCCAGTGCCAGGAAGATGAGTCCGCATAACTTCTGGCTGCAAAAACCAGCAGGGATTGAGTCAGTGGAAGAAACTTTCGGAGTTCCAGGCAGCTCCTCTTAAAGAACCCACACATAGACTTACTCAGGCTCTCTCCCTCTGAGTTCCAGCACTGGGATAGCAGCTTGAAAGGCATCAGTGGCACACAGGGAGAAACTGAAGTGTCTGGCATCAAGGTGACAGCTAGGGGGCAGCTTTCTCACAGACAGAAAGGTGGGCAGCGGCCATTGTCCCTTTTTTGACCCTCCATCCACAGAGCCATAGAGCCAGCCAGTTGGTACCACATGTAGACTCCATCAACCTGGCTAATACTGTTTGCCCTTCCCTGGAGGTCCCCTAAGGCTCTGCCCCACCCAAATTACAGCTGTTGACAGTGGCTTTTCCATATGAATGGTGGGTCTTAGCTCATGCTTTACAACTTCCTAAATCCTTTCCCATGAGCAACAGCAGTCTTCAATGAGCCCCCAACCCCCATACTTCTTGCTATGTGGCCCCAACCCAGAACTAGCAGCAGCCAGCCTAGATTCACAGCTTGGCTTCGCCTGGGAATCTCCAAACCCAGCACAAGTAGCAGCCATCTCAGATTGCTTTATAGCTCAGGCAGCGTGGCCCCCGGGAAATCATAGATGGGAGCTGAGTTTAGTCTGCACCACCTGGGAAACTTCAGAGTCTGCACACCCAGTTGGCAGCTACAGACCATGTCGGAGCACCACCACCCTGTCCCTGCACAGCTGATCCTCCATAGAGGGCAGAGGTTGGTAGTCTGTGGTCACTGCCAGTCCTTGCAGCTGACTGGCCTGGGTAAATACCTCCCATTGATGTGCCAACAGCAACCAAGTCTCAATTACAAGAGGAGGGTGTACTCAGCCCACACAAAGGGCACACCTTGAGTACCCAACTTGAGTGATAGGGGAGGCTAAGGCACTGGGCCCTACATGACACCTACTACATTTGGACACACTACCAAGACAGGGAGTCAGAAGCTCTGCCTAATACATAGAATCAAACACAAGGAGGTGGCCAAAATGAGGAGACAAAGAAACATGGCCCAAATGAAAGAACAAATCAAAACTCCAGAAAAAGAGCTAAGCAAGAGGGAGATGAGCAATCTATCAGATGCAGAGTTCAAAACACTTATTATAAGGATGCTCAAGGAACTTAGTGAAGACCTCAGCAACACAAAAAAGATCCAGTCAGAAATGAAGCATACACTAACTGAGATAAAGAACAATTTACAGGGAAAAACTGTAGATTGTTGGATGAAGCCAACAATCAAATCAATGATTTGGAACATAAGGAAGCAAAAAACAAACAAACAATCAGAACAACAAGAAGAAAAAAAGAATAAAAAAAATGAGTATAGTGTAAGCAGCCCCTGGGACAATTTCAAGATGTCAAACATTCACATCATAGGGGTGCCAGAAGGAGAAGAGAAAGAGCAAGAATTTGGAAATCTATTGGAAAAAATAATGAAAGAAAACTTCCCTCATTTGGTGAAGGAAATAGACATGCAAGTCCAGGAAGCACAGAGTCCCAAACAAGATGAATGCAAAGGGGCCCACTCCAATACGCATCATATTTAAAATGCCAATGGTTAGAGGTAAAGAGAGAATCTTAAAAGTAACAAGAGAAAAGAAGTTAGTTACTACAGGGGAGTTCCCAGAAGACTTTCAGCTGATTTCCTAAAAGAAACTTTTCAGGCTAGAAGAGATTGGCAAGAAATATTCAGTAATGAAAAGTAGGGGCCTACAGCCAAGATTGCTCTACCCAGCAAAGGTATCACTTAGAATGGAAGGGCAGATAAAGAGCTTCCCAGACAAGAAAAAACTAAAGGGATTCAATATCACCAAACCATTACTATGTGAAATGTTAAAGGGACTTATTTAAGAAAAAGAAGATCAAAACTATGAACAATAAAATGGCAAAAAATATGTATCTATCTACAACTGAATCTAAAAAACCAAACTAAGCAAACAAGAAGAACAGAGACAGAATCATGGATACAATTTTGGATGGTTGCCAGATGGAAGAGGGGTGTGGGGGAATGGGTGAAGAGGTGAGGGGATTAAGGAGTACAAATTAGGTAGTTATGGGGATGTAAAGAACAGTAGAGGAGATGCAATAGCCAAAAAAACTTATATTCATGTCCTTTGGACAGGAACAATGGTGTGGGGATTGCCTGAGGGAGTGAGGGATGCTGGGTGAAGGCAAGCAAAGAGGGAAAAATTGGGACAACTACAATAGCATAATCAATAAAGTATAATTTAAAAAATTTAAAAATAATAAATTATGTGTGTGTGAAACTAAAAAAGGTAAATAAACTCTCTAGGTAATGTAGAAATATGCCACAATAAACTGCAAAGTAGTATAAAAAATAGGTAAACTTATAGTCAATTTTCATTACTTCAGGTAGCTTTGTTCTGTATAGTAGTCACCAACATTGGCTGTGAACACTGTCACTGTTCCTAGGTACCTATGAGCTTCTTCTCACAACATTTTCATTAACTGATCAATACATAACCTTGTTTTACATGTGCTTATGTTTAAAGACATCTTTAATATATATTATTGGTTCATGAACATTGAACTTAGGGCCCACAGTACTACCCGAAGGAATTGTGACCTGAAGGAAACCTACGTAACACAGCGATTTTCTCCCTAAGGCACCTCCCAGCTCTCCCATGCCTTGGAAGACTAGGCAGCACATTGGGACTATGCTTTGAGGCCATTTTAAACAACAAAATCACCAAATCACAAAATGTGGATACTGTGGCCCTACATGTACCTCAAAAAAGACACTTTTTAAAAAAATAGTGTAAGAGATGAATGAGAAAGCAGAATGTCATCTTGTGCAAATTCACTTGGGAACATGCATGATGGGCAACAAATTTTTCAAATTTGTTCTGAAAATGTTCACGAATGACCATGAAAGCCCACAATATTGATTTGGGTGTTATAAGTAAATTTTCATCAAATTTTCATGAATTTGCAAATATGGAATGCAAAAATAATGAAGATGAAAAGTATCTGCTTAACTACCTGAAGGATAAACAAGACACGAATGGTTATCATGGGCAGAAGAGTGGAGGGAATAAGAATATAAAATTCGAAAACTTTTAAGTGAAAGGAAACAGGAGATTTCCACAGTCCCAATTATCACCCTACAGACTACTACTGATAACATGAGGGCAAAACTTACTTTTGAAACTAATCTTCATGGGTTACCACCCTAACCAAGCTTCAAACTTGCATCATAAATAGTGGGCTAATTTGACATTGTTACTGTTATAATGCAATATAACACACACAACATCACTTCTGAAGTATTCTTGCCCAAAATTTAATCTCAACTTAATTAAATTTTGATCCAACTTCTGGTTTAAGGAAATCACTTTTAAGTATCTTTCAAACCTAACCATGTCTTTTTCTCCATGCCTGGGGCCCTTACCAGGACACCAATTTTGCCATCAGAATAAACTTTCTAAAACGTAATTCTTATGATGTCACTTCTCTACTGAAAATGCTCCAAATCTCCTCATATCAGGATAAAGTAAATAACTCATCCCTTTCTTTCTCTCCTGTTCCATCTGCCAGGAACACTTTCTTCCCTCTTCACCTCTGTTTGCCTAAACAACTTCCACTCATCTTTCAATTCTTAGCTTAGACTTTACTTTCTCTCGGGAACATTCCCTGATTCTCCCAAATCTGAGTTGGGGACCCTGTGAGTTTCATGTCTGGCATAGTACATCAGAGAAGGAAATTAGCATGCTTCATGGGGAGAACATGCATACATCTGTAAATAGAATTATTCTAGTAGCAGTAGGAGTTTAAAGCCGGAGGGGACTATGAGAATATAAGCTTTCTAAGAACTCACCAAAATCTTGGCGAGGGCTTTGGAATTCTACTACAGGTAGAGAGGGGATTCCTGGGACAGAGGTTACATATATTAATAACAACAACTACTACCACTGTTATAACCATTTATCGAGCACCTAGCTGCGAGCTTACAATTCACTGCTCTGTAATTCAATTTCAACTCCTTAACAGTTAAGGAGAAGTTACATTTATACAGTCCTAAAATTACATTCGGCCCTTGGAAGGCCACCTCGAGGCTGATGTGGCCCCCTGGTGAAAACGACTTTGACACCCCCAATTTATAGTTTGTCAAAAAAACTCGTGTCTCCCTTTGTGAACTTCCTTTCCCAATAAATCACAACTTTCCTTCCTGTTATTCTGTTGTATTTTGTCCACTTTTCTACTATACTTCTCATTCCATACAGCATGAGTTTCTTTACATATCTGTCGTCCCTCTGACTGGACTTTGAAGCCTGTGTAGTAGAACTATGCCTTATGCATCGTAAAATTCACTTTTTTCATTCATTTAGTCAACACATTTTCCAGTCTAATACAGCCACAGAACCAACTATCAAAAGCAAGCAGGCACTTAATAAATGCATAGTGAATAATTGCATGAATTAACTTGTTCTGCATGCTGGGCAGCCACAATCTCTTTGAAGAGTGGCTTTGGACAAGTGCATTTACAGGCACAGATAGAAATATGATCTCCCCTCCTGGCCTTAGTTTTATTTCTGTAACACCATTTTATAACAAGGGTTAGTCCAGAGAGTAACTGTTTTCAGCAGTGTGGGCTGTACTCAACTCTGTGGTTGTGGTGTAAAAGCAGCCACAGATAATACAAAAGAGAATTAGGGTGGCTGTGTACCGATAAAATTTTATGTACAGATGCTAAAATTTTTTCTAAAGATTTTTTAAAACTTATTTTTAGAGAGAGGGGAAGGAGAAAGAGGGAGAAACACCAATGTGTGGTTGCCTCTGGCGCGCCCCCTAGTGGGGACCTGGCCAGCAACCCAGACATGTGCCCTGATTGGGAATGGAACCAGAGACCCTTCGGTTGGCCACCCGGTTCAATGCGCTGAGCTACACCAGCCAAGGCCAGATGCTAAAATATGAATTCATTATCATTTTCACCAGTTCCACAATATCATTCTTTTGAATTTTTTTTCAGTCATTCAAACGTTGTAGGCTTTGTGAGCCCTACAAAAGGTGGTGGACAGGATTTGACCCCCAGGCCTAGTTTGCTGGTATATTTCAGAAAATTCTTAAAAATAAAAAGTCTATGAAGTACACATACACTTTTTTAAAATATTTAAAAAAAACTTATTGATTTGAGAGGGAGAGAAAAACACTCATTTGTTGCTCCATTTATTCATACGTTTATTGGCTGCTTCTTGCATGTACCGACAAAAGTTGGGAGCTGCAACGTTGGACCCTGCTCTAAGCAACTGAGCTACCCGGCCAGGGCTCAGGCACACACCATTCTTGCGGATTGTGCTAGACGTCGAGTGGGAAAGGCCAACACAAAATATTTGACACGCTGACTTATGCCACTGCTACATCAGCCCCCAGCGACCAGAAGCCCATGTATCCAGTGAGTAAGATACAGTTAGGCCGTCCTGACGAAAGACACAACTCCAGGGACACGACAGCGGCCGGCGGCAGGGCTCCGCAGAGTCCCGGCACCCCTCTCACCAGCCAGACCCCAGGCATCCCTCCCTGGCGCCGCCGCCCTCGGCTCGGCCACCGGCGGCGCAGACGCACTGCTTCCGCCTTCCTCCAATCTCGACCCTCGACGCGCTCCGTTCGTGCGTGGAGGGCCCGGCGGGAGGAGAGGCACCTCCGTGGGCCCGGCGGCGGCGCGGATGGAGGCCTCGCAGGCGTTCTGCGTGGCGGAGGAGCGCAGCGGCCACTGCGCCGTGGTGGACGGAAACTTCCTCTACGTCTGGGGGGGCTACGTGGTAAGGGGAAGGGGCGGGACGGGGCGGACGCGCGCCCGGAGCCCCCACCCCCGCCCCCGGCCTCTCGGCCCGAGCGCCCGCCCACCCGCGGCGTCGCGGCCGGGTGGTTGGCGGTCCGGGCCCGGCCCCCGCGCCTGCCGCCGCCCGCCCCTCCGCGGAGGGCCGCTCTCCCGGCCGCGCCAGGGCTGGAGGCCACGCCGCCGCGGCTTCAGCGGGGACAGCCTCGGACCCGGTCCCGGGGTTCTTCCCATTCCCGCTCGTCCCAGCGCTCTTTGCTGTCCGGTGACCGGGCTGTGCCCGCCACCAAATCAGTTCCCGCGCGGTTAATGGTCTGTAAGGGCTTGCGGAGGCTCAGAAGTACACGGAGCACGCCGTGCTGAGTTATTGTGCAAACACTTCTTTATCGCCACGGCGCAATGAGGAATTTAACAAAATTGGCAATCGCCGAAGCATTTAACTATTCCTAAGCAGTTTTTAGTGTCATTCCTTTACCAAGGACATATACACTCTCTAGGGCGTATATACCAAGGAATGGAATGTTGGGTCACTTGGCACACACATCTTCAAATTTACTTGGAAATTTCACTGTTGCCAAATGGATAATTATGATTTTTTTTTTCAAATTTCAAAATAGACTCAATTCAGATCAGCGACAATGTACTGAAGAACATGCTTGAAATTTCTTACTACAATGGAGGGTTGAATGTATTTGTTTTGTTTCTATAGTCATTGGGTTATAGAATCAAAGATTCTAAAGCTGGAAGACAGTTCAGGAGCATATGCCAGCCCTTTCGTTTACAGATTTTTTTTTTTTTAAGTGAGCCATTTGGAACTTCTACTGGAAGTAGAACCTACATTTTCTGACTGTCTCCATACTATTATGTGACAGCTGTTACTATTATGTGACAGCTGTAACATGACTGAATCACACACTGAAATAAAGTACATACTATCTATGTTAAATGGTCCTCAGATCCAAGTTGGTTTTTGCTGTTTTGTTTGTATGTTTATTTTTATTTGGTGCAGTATCAGGATAAGAAAATTAGAACTAACCTTTGAGTGACTACTATATCTGGTATGTGCTACAAACTCTCATATCCCTAATCATATGTAATTTTTACCATACCTTATAAGGTAAGTAATACTTCATTTAAAAATAATAATGATGAATCAATGAGAATTAATAACTTGAATGGCCATTTAACCTCACGGGCAGCAAATTCCAACTAATATATTGGATTCCCAAAGGCTATTTTTTTCCATGATAAGTGAACATAAATTAGATGGCTGTGCTCTCTTAATGTCTAATATTTCCACCATTTGTTCTTGATGAAAAAATAGTCTAGACATGATGGGGTGCTTTTTTTTTAGTTTTTTAAAAAAATTACTTTATTGTTGTTCAATTACAGTTGTCTGCATTTCCCTCCCACTTCTCCCCCCCACCCTAGCCAATCCCACCTCCCTCCCTTGCTCCCACCCTCCCCCTTGGTTATGTCCATGTGTCTTTATAGTGGTTCCTGGAAACCCTTCTTTCCATTGCCCCCTGCTGCCCCCCGCCACCCCGCTATTGTTAGATTGTTCTTAATTTCAATGTCTCTGGTTATATTTTGTTTGCTGTTTTCTTTTGTTGATTATGTTCCAGTTAAAGGTGAGATCATGTGGTATTTCTCTCTCACCACCTGGCTTATTTCACTTAGCATAATGCTCTCTAGTTCCATCCATGCTGTTGCAAAGGGTAGGATCTCCTTTCTCTCTGCTGCGTAGAATTCCATTGTGTAAATGTACCACAGTTTTTGATCCACTCATTGACTGATGGGCACTTAGGTTGCTTCCAGCACTTGGCTGTTGTAAATTGTGCTGCTATGAACACTGGGGTGCACAGGTTCTTCTAGATTGGAGGTTCGGGGCTCTTAGGGTATATTTCCAGCAGTGGAATTGCTGGGTCAAAAGGCAATTCCATTTTGAGTTTTCTGAGGAAATTCCATACTGTTTTCCACAGTGGCTGCACCAGTCTACAATCCCACCAACAGTGCACTAGGGTTCCCTTTTCTCCACATCCTCTCCAACACTTGTTTGTTGATTTGATTTTGATGGCCATTCTGACTGGTGTGAAGTGATATCTCATTGTGGTTTTAATTTGCATCTCTCTGATGGCTAGTGATGCTGAGCATTTTTTCATATGTCTCTGGGCCCTCTGTATGTCCTCCTTGGAGAAGTGTCTGTTCAAGTCTTTTGCCCATTTTTTAATTGGGTTTTTTGTCTTCCTGGAGTGGAGTCATGTGAGTTCTTTATATATTTTGGAGATCAAGCCCTTAGACATAATGATGGTTTTATGAAAAGAAATATTTTGATTGTTTTTGAGCTCTACCATTTGAAGATGTAGAGGTGTCTATCTTCATCTGTTATTTTGATTCTTAATATTGTAAAAGTTAAGTGAAAAAATTTTCACTTAAAATAATAATTTGTATTATCTTATATCTAGTGACAGTATAGATTTCTTTTGGGCCCATAAATGAAATGTCCAAATTTTTTATATCTCATTTTAATCTTGAAAATTGTATAATTGATAAAATTCCAGGTCTTTTGGTGTTAGTGAATAAAAATACTACTTTCCCTACTACTTATTGATCTAGTGAGTAGTGTGCTGTCAGAACCACCCTGGAAAGTACCACACAGGTTTAGTCCAAGACTGTTACTTTTTGAATTCCAGTGATTGTCAGCAGTTAAAATCTGTCTAAGGCATAAGTGAAGGGAGAGAGTGGGAGGCAAAAGGAAGAGGTGACAGATCATGGGAAGGAGAATTCTTCCAACAATTGTTTTATTCAGATCCCTTTGAAGGGAAGGGCAAAAGGCCCCGGAATCTGAAAGTAACCCAAACCAGTAGTCAGTAGTTACGAATAATGGTCAGATGATTCCAGATTGTTTGTTCCAATCACAATTTTCCATATTTATTAAAATTGACAAACACATATCCTAAATTTTTGAATGGCTAAATTACGTCTTACTCTATTGTCAAACATATTCTATAGGACATTGTGTCTGAGAACAGCCCTACCTTTAAACATAGAGTGCCAGGATTGGAAAAGTGGTAAGTTTTAATCGGTGTCAAAATATTCTTTTTTCTTAGTTCTCCATATCCTTTCCACATTACTGAAATTCATACAAACGTTAGTGGTGCTCCTAGGAACATTTAAAATTTGTGAGTAGTTTTCCCAAATTTGGGAGGAAAAGCAGTGTTTCAGCATGTTTGCAGATGACATGCTTTCCTCTTCAGGTTTAATCACATGAACAGTTTTATTCCCACAGTACAGTCGACGATAATACGTTTTTGCTCTAAACTTTTTCTTGCAGTAAATAATATGCTTCAATACATATTCCTATTTTGGATATGGACTTAAAGGCAAGAGAGGTCAACTCAGGAAATATTTGAAAAGAATGGAAGTGGGAGGTTTATAGTGCCAGATATTAAATTATATCACAATACTATGATAATTAAACCAGTGGTCCTGAGGCAAGTTGAGAGACCATGAGGGAATGGAAAACAAATTACATAAGCAGCCAAGCATACAGACTATTCTGTTCTGTAGTTAAAAGGCAGCGTTTCAAATCTGGGAAAACAATCCCTTATTCAATAAATGGTCCAGCAGTAGCTGGAGGAAAATGATATTATAGCCTTAGGATTGAAGACTTAAATGTAGAAAAATTAGGCATATAGCCTAATAAACCAGAAAAAAGATGTGACTCTTGTAAAAACCTTGAGTTGGGAAAAGAAAAACTGAATTGGGAAACACTGTACAAGAAAAACATTGATAGATCAAACTTAAAAAAATTATTCTGTACTTTTTAAATAGTAACTTTTGAAGGCAGTTACTCTCCCTATAAAGTGAGAAGGCAAATGACAAACTGGGGAAAGTATTTGCAACATAACACAGGTAAAGTTCCAGTGAAAATTAAGATTAATATTTTCATTGAAAAGTGAGCAATGAATATGCACAATTTACAAAAGAAGGAATACAAATGTAATGTGAATCAAAGCAACCCAGTTGAAAATAAAGATTTTTCTTCCCAATTTGCAAATACTAAAAATGACTTTTGAGAAGAGCTTGGGGAAATGAATTACTCCTACGTGGTAACAGGAGTATAAATTTGTGTAATCTTTTTGAGTAGACATTTAGCAAGGTGTAGCAAAAGCCTTGAGTGTGTATTCCCTTTAACGTAATAGTTCCTTCCACGTTATGTATTTATAGGTGGTCACATAAACCAATGTCACGTGGAAGACATTTATTCTTTTTAGATACCCAGTATTTGAACCTCCTTCCTCTATTTGTAGTATCTCCCACTGAGTGAGTCTTATCTGGGTATTTATTTCAGTTGTCTGACTACCTCCTACCTACCCCCATAGGATGTAAGTTCTATAAAGATAGGGATTTTGTTCCCTGTGGTATCCCTAGTATTTAGGATGGGGTATAGTAGGTGTCCAATGAAAAGAACCCAAGTGCCAGTTATTTGCTTTTCCTGCCTCACTTGCAGCTAGGTTGTGGGCAAGTGGCTTGGACTCTGTTAGATGAATCTGTAGTAGGTTTGGATTCAGGAGTAAAGATAAAAAACTCAGGACCTGAAGAGGATCCTTACCCAGCAATAGAATTTGTAGGATGATCAAGGTCCCAGGCATAAAAGGTGTTTTAGCTGCAGTGTGGTGCTCACTAGACCTGTGTTTTGGCATGGTTTCAGACCTTGCTCCACCTCATATAGATCAGAGGCTGCTTCTTCAGCCTGCCTGATTCTGTGAGCGCCCTAATATTCACTTCTTGAGATTTTATTTTCTTTATATATTTTTAAAGATTTTATTTCTTTCTTTTTGGAGAGAGGGGAAGGGAGAGAGAAAGAGGGAGAAAATTACCAATGTACGAGAGATACATCTAACAGTTGCCTCTCACATGCCCCAACCTGGGGACCTGGCCCGCAACCCAGGCATGTTCCCGGACTGGGAATTGAACCCATGATCCTTTGGTTCCCAGGTCTGCACTCAATCCACTGAGCTTCACCAGCCAGGGCTGTATTTTTTATTCCTATTGTTAATTTTTTAAAACTAAATTTCCTGATTGTTGCTGGTGTTTTGAAACAAAATTAATTTTTGAATACTTAGGATTCTGGCAAGCTTTCTCAATTTATGTTCTCATAATTCATATGTTCATTTTCTTTTTATTTGCTATGTATATAGCAATATAATCTGCAAGTGATGACAGTTTTATTTCTCACATTCTAATCTTTATTCCTTTTTATTTCCCTTTCTTTACTGTACTGGTGGGCCTTAAGTACAATGTCTAATAGAAGCCAATTTTTTTTGTTGTTCCTAATCTGAAAAGGATTGTTTTCAACTATTAACCATTAAGATTGATATTTGCTTTAGGGTTTTGTTTGTTTGTAGATGGCCTTTTTTTAAATTGAGGAAGTTTCCTTCTATCCGATTTTCAATGTTCAAATGTTTAATTTTGAAGATTTTTCTACATTACACTGAGATAATAATGTTTTTTTTCTCTTTTTAT
>VMDR010014596.1:0-23316 GCA_007922815.1 Macrotus californicus | reverse complement strand
TACAAGTTTATTTGAAGTTCATGTAGTCGTACGGAGAATATAAAAGTGATGTCTTCTAGAAAACATGGTATTATTTTATCTGTAACTTGCAGAAATGATTATTCACAGTCATTTTCTTTGATTAGAACTGTTATAGCTAGAGGTCTTGTGCTAATCTATTGGTGCTACTATTTAGATGGAAAATAGAAAATATTTTCTTCCTTCTCAACAAAGCCAGTCTGCATTGTTGCAAAAACACCTCAGACTTCTAAGATATTTTTGTACAAAAAGCAAAAGACAAAACAATGAAGAGTTAACACACTCTAGCATTACAATAAAGGATTGCGTCTGAGTTCTACCAATGATTAGATACATCATTTAGGGTTAACTGCTTACTATGTGGCTCAGTTCTTTATTTGTAACGCAGGATTATAGTGCATAGCACAGAGTTCTAGTGAAACATAAATTCTAAGTGCGCATGCCATTTAATACAGCTCCCGGAGCATCTGACCCTCAGTAAATGCACCACTACACTGATTTCTTACAGCACAGGTTAACTTTAGCTGGTTTTTAATCAGACAGTATGTACTCCTTTGTGCTCGCCTTTTTCTATCACTCTGCACTGTGTTTCTGAACTGCAGCCATGTGATTGCATGTAGCAATCATTCATTCTCATCTATGTATGAATTTCAACTGTGTTGATACACAGCAATTTACTTGTCTACCGTACGGCATATGAGTATTCCATCTGAGGGATATTACAAAGAGAACTGCTGGGAACATTCTAATTCTACCACGTCTTTTGGTAATCAATCATATGCGTTTATTTCTGTTGAGCACACACCTAGAAGTGGAGTTGCTGATCCATACGGTGCGCACAAGTGCCAGTTTTCCAACCAACAGTACATAAGAGCTCGAGGTTCTCTACATCCTCACCAACACTAGGTATTTTCTATCTTTTTCATTTTATTTTTTCTGCTGAGTGTGTAGTGGTAACTCATTGTGGCTTCAGTTTGTATTGCCCCAATGACTAATGAAGATCCAGTATTAATTTGCTATTAACCTGAGATTTGAATAGTGTAGACTCAGACCCTGTTCTGAAATGAGGAGCAGCCGGAGGCCATGAATAAAGGATTTTTTAAATAAATTCTAGCTCACCATAGCACCAAAGCTGGGACGGAGAACTAGCCCCGCTGTCTGCAAATATCTGTAAAGTTTGTTTACTTGAAGGCAGAGGCTCCTGGATCCCAACATGTGTGGGATGGCCCAAGAACACTTCCTACCTGCATGGGCCCACGCTCCGTTCCCAGTTTTCCTTCATCCACAGGCTCTGGTTCCTCCAGGTCCACCTCGGTCCCCCAGCTATCCAGAGCTTTACTGCTCACTTACCTCCCTGAGCTCAGCTCCCACTTTCTTTTTCCATCACATTTTTTTTTCCCTCTCTGGAAGGTACACACGTTGATTTAAAGGGCTGTTTTTCACATTCTATTCATATTTTTATGTGTGGTAAAACTAGAAGATTTCAGTTCTCCATTTTGTTTAAAGAGTGACACATTTATAACATGTACTCTAGACATCAGTTACTCTACAACAAGAATCCTTGTGGTGACAGGTCTCCTTTGTGCTTGGGGCTCAGTGACACTTGGAAGGCAGTGGTTTTGATGTTATATAGGCCCTACAGCACACAGAAAGAAGGCAAATCTTTCTTCTCTTGCCTAGCGACTCTGCAAAGCTCTCTGTGAACATCCCCATCAGGTAAGTCATCTGAAGCACCAGTGGCCCTCACTGGCAAAGGAAGACAGAGAAAAGTGTTTCTCTACTCCAGTATGGAGAAAAGGACAGCTTCTCTAATCCTATATGCACCTGTAACTTCAAGCTTTTATGAAAAAAAAAAATTAACTAACCTAACAAACAAAGAGGTTTAAAGCGGCAAAAGAGGCCGCTAAGGCAAGAGGCATAAAGGAGGAAACTGAGTTAACCCACAAAGGAAGCAAAGGGAAAACAAAAGCAGTAATGTTGTCATATTCAGTAAGCTGTGATAGTTTAAAATACTTGATCAAATTTCTTGTGACAATATTTTTTTTTGGCTAACAAGCTGATTTAGGGTATAATAAACTTATTAAACCTAGGACACATTAAAAATGTGAAATTATACAACCATATAGTTTATCATGCACTGAAAAGCATTTACTGATTACAAACATATCAGTGAATTCGCCATCTTTTTTATTAGCTCTTAAAATGACTTTTCAACTTTAGTTTTGTGTTCTTAGATCATCTTCGGTGAGAAATAGAATTCCCTCTAATCTGGCATTCCTTGGATAATTCTTATTTGAAGTAGGTAAAATATCTCAGCTTGATTTCATTTACTGAAATCAATGAGATCATCCTTCCTTTATAAACACCGTTATTGCAATTTAATGCAATTCTGGTATCTCTAACAAATGAAATAAAAGAAGATTGTTTCAAATTCATGATGTACCTGTTAAACATCTAAACTATCCTAGTTCATCTTGTATTGCAGAAACGACGGCATTTTAGAAAGAGGTGTCAATCTCTGTGAAGATTAAAGGCCTAAGTATTTGTGTTTGCCCCAATCTCCTGAGTTTCACGACGGACAACAAACCGGGGACCACACTCTCTGAAGGATCAACCCTTGAGGCTTCTCCACCAGCGTTCCGTGATGATAGACACGTGGACATCTGCTCATCAAAACTGACAGGCCACTCTGGCTAACCACCAGGTTCCTGGGTTCTGACCTTGCACCATTGACATCTGTGTGAAAGCGATCCACAGCCATTTTTTAAAAAGCATTGATGCACTAATCAGAACTTTTGGAAATAAGGAAAAACTGAAGAAGTCTTGGTAAGAGAGAATTAGATGTTGAGAACAATCTAAACGGGGCAAGACTTACTTTGCTTACTTGACCTTCTAAGACCTAATGTAATTGCCACATTAAAAAGAAAAACATGAACAGCATGTGTATTGATGAACAGCATGACCTGGATCACTATTTGTTCCCAATAGTTTACGTCTTCGTGGTAGTAGTCAGCATCCCAGCCAACATTGGATCGCTCTGCGTGTCTTTTCTGCAAGCAAAGAAAGAAAATGAATTAGGGATTTATCTCTTCAGTTTATCACTGTCAGATCTGCTGTATGCACTCACTCTCCCTCTGTGGATTGACTACACTTGGAATAATGACAACTGGACTTTCTCTGCTGGCTTGTGTAAGGCGTGTGCTTTCTTCATGTACATGAACTTCTACAGCAGCACAGCCTTCCTCACCTGCATCGCTGTTGATCGGTTCTTAGCAGTTGTCTACCCTTTGAAGTTTTTCTTCCTAAGAACAAGAAGATTTGCGTTCATGGTCAGCCTATCCATCTGGGTAGTGGAAACCATCTTCAATGCTGTCATTCTGTGGAAAGATGAGACATCTACAGAATATTGTGATGCCAAGAAGTCTAATTTTACTCTGTGTTATGACAAATACCCTTTGGAAGAATGGCAAATTAGGTTCAACTTGTTTAGGACAGCTACAGGCTATGCAATACCTTTGGTCATTATGATGATTTGCAACCAGAAAGTTTACCAAGCAGTGCGGCATAATCAAGCTACAGAAAACAGGGAAAAGAGAAGAATCATAAGACTACTTATTAGCATCACATTGACTTTTGTCCTGTGTTTCACTCCCTTTCACGTGATGCTGCTGCTTCGCAGTATTTTAGAGCCTATGTCTGCCCCCGAGTCAGGGAAGCAGACATATAAAATGTATAGAATCACGGTTGCATTAACAAGTTTAAATTGTGTTGCTGATCCACTTCTGTACTGTTTTGTAACTGAGACAGGAAGATCCGATATGTGGAGTATATTAAAGTTCTGTACTGGGAAGATTAATAAATCACAAACCCTTTCTATGTCTACAAAAGATACTATGGAGTTAGAACCCCTGGAATAAAACCAAGGAATTTATTTTAAGGTACACAATATTATATCATCAAGATTACATTTTGAAAAGGAGACCTAGCAATGGGATGGGACTAAGTTTTCCATCCCATGCTAGGCTGTGTGAATATTTTAATATCCTCTCCAATAGAAATATTTTAAAAGTGCACTGTATACCTCCCTGACTTTTACTAAATGAATATTAAACAAAATTTAATATTTTCCTAATGACTTGGGATCGTTATTATTGTTGAGAAATGTTTTTGCATCTGTGCTATAATCCCTGAGAGGTTAGTAAGATACACGGGACTGTGTGTCTTTCATTTAGTGACTTGATGTCTGGTTTTTATGATTTTTCTCACTCTTTCTATAGATTTCAGGCTGTCAACTATAACTTCTCCCAACGGTATGTCCTTGTCTCCAAGAACCCCTACTCCAAAATACTGGTTCTAATCTTCTCACACATTACTAAATAGTTGTTTGTGTACCGTTTTGTGTTTGGTACTGGGGTTACAGAAGCAAAGGGTCCCATGAAGCCTTGCGAAGCTCACTTCAGTTCAGGCGCCTAGTCCCTCCTATGTAAAGGGACAGGAAATGGGCCCAGAGTGACAGTCTGAAGGCTCTGCCCACGATGTAAAGCACAGGCGCGCTGTGGGGGTTTCTGTCAGCTGCTCGAGGACCTTCTTTACCTTCTTTCAAATCACATTTTTTGTTTTATTTTAACTTTTTCAACATTCACAGTTGGGTACACGTTAGTTGAAATTAACAGAAGTCTAACGTTAAAACAAAAAAAAATTAGACAAAAAAGACATTTATTATATTAAACGTTACATTCAGAGACTTCCTTTGGGACTCAGAATACTTGGGGAATCTTGATATAATATTCTTTCGAATTCTCGTTGCAGACATCACTCTGCCTAGTTTTGAGTGGGTATTAGGTGACCCTTTTCCCTAACCTATGCATTTTTTACCCAAACTCTTCATCTTTTCCCCTTCCTTCTTTTTCCTATCTGTTTCTGCAACTCCCCCCGACCCCCTGCCAAAACAATGACCAGAGAGCAAATGTCCTGCTTATATTTGCTACCCTCACGTCGGAAAACAAAAAGCCAGATAACAAGACGGACCCATCTCCTTCCAATAAGGAATTTCCAGAGACACACTGAAAAATCGGTGAGCGCACAAACTGACAACAGTCGCCAGGAAAGTTTTCCAGGACAGGGTGTGCGTGAGAGGACACCTTCCTTCGAGGCCATGTGTACATTCTGTGTTCTTTGCATTTTTCTGGTTATAAGGTTTTTACAGAATTAATTAACTGTGTCTGGGAACTCGGAGAAACACATGTGCTGAAAAACTGAAGATGAACTACTAAAATGAAAGGTAACTGAAATAGGGTTAGGTGGTTTGATTAATTATTGATAAGTTATTGCCAGCCCGTGAGTTGAATACTTATAAAAGTCTTGTGTCTTGTCCAAGATCACAAAACTTCCCAAGATTCCTGACTTCCCTCCAGAGTTGCTTTGGCCCTTTTGTTGATTTATTTACTTTTTAAAATATTTCTACTATTTCTTCTTTTAGGCATACTAAAGACAAATGCACGAAGAGCCGTTCAAGGTCGTCATTGAATTTTGGTCAGGAAGCAGGGGAAGAAAAGAGTTGTTTTGTTAACTAATACCTCTTGGAATTTGATAAATCATTGGACAGTAACTGAACTGTTACAGAGACCTGATTAAGATTCATCTCAGTCGGTTAGACAAAGAGATAGTAAATACACATATGTTGAGCCTTTAATAAGAATGCTCTACCTAATGATTAACAGCAAAACCATTGTTATAGGGTGTTGTGAGATAAGTTACAAAATAAACCAGGCTGCCAAAACCTTGGAGCAGCCTGTCCTTCCTACCGGAGCAGGGCCAGTCACAGAGAATCCACGCTGGGAGGATGCTCACATGACGTAGGGCAAGGTCTCAACACGAGATCCAAAATTATCTATACCCCCGACACTGGAAAGTTAATGCTTTAGTTTTTAAAGGCTATTTAGGCTCTTGATTAAAGTTCTCCACTAAACTGAAAGTACCTCAAGAAGGAATAGGACCTTTTGTAGCTTTCACTATCTGGGACTTTGTTGTCTGAAGACCTAGATTGGAACACTACCGATCCACTTACATACAAGATGTTTGACCTCAAAAATTTTTGTGCTCTTCCCTGGGCTGTTTCTATAAACTGCAGAGACAGTAGTAACACTTGCTTTGAATAAGGAGATGTGAGAACACTTTGCAGATTTTGATGACGTTTCTTAATGTTCATTGTTATTATTCTCAGCGTTATCAGGAATAGGGGACAGCTACCCAAGAGATCAAAAAGTCCCTGGAGGAGCAGTGGGTGGGAGTGTAGCAGTGTGGGCTGGTAGGAACAGCTCTAGCACACCCTGCTGTGGTTACTTCCTCCAGGTGCTCAAACACATCCACAAAGGTATCTGAAGGGCCTTTCTTGTTCCTGGTTCTGTGGGACATCTTCAACATGCCTGCTCGTAGGAGCTCACAATTCTAAGGAGACATGCTCAGGATATTATCATAAACACAGAGATAAATATCCACTTTTAATTTGTTTAAATTTTTGACTTTTGATTTTTTTATTAAGAATGTTATTTTTTAACTTAATGAACTCAATTAGACCTCTGAATAGGCCAGTGAAGGGACTGAGGATAGGTATTTAAAGCCTCCACTTTCCCTACCTCGTCTGGGGATGCTTCATCGGTGAGGAAGAACTTGAAATACACCCAAAACAGCCTCATAGTTTTATTCTTTAATGTCATAATCAAGTAAAGAATTACTCACCAGTTGCATCTGTTGACCTTGTGAACTTTATTTATTTATTTTTAAACAGATGTACCAATTTTAAAATAGAATTTGTGATACATAGCATATAGGCATTTCTTGTTACAACACTTTTATCTTGCCCTGGGCTTCTTTTTTGCCAGTCATCACCATCATCATTCTGTCATTTATGCGGAGGGCCCCTGATCTTTTCTGCCTAAACCATCCACAGGTTGCTATGGAAACACAATAGCTACTGAAACACCCTGTCCCAGGAAGGCCTTTGTGATAATAGACTTCTTTGTCTAGTTCAGGCTGTTCCTCCAACAGACACGCCCACACATAAATACATATTCATAGACACACAAACAACCTGCCCCTTCTCACAAAAACAAACAAAACCCCCCTAGTCTTTTCTAGCACATGCTTGTACTGCTTTGTGAGCTATCTAATACCAACTGGTAGAACACACATTACCTCCTTAACTTCTGAAATAACACCCCATGTGGGTGTTTAATTTTCTTGTTTACTAACTCAGCAGCCAGAGGGCCATTGCTCAGGTCCTTCGCCAGTCCTTTCTCCCCTCGCCAAAACTGGCTGCCAAGGGAGCTGTGGGAAGCAAACGTCTCCCTACATTTTTTTCATTCCTCTGCTATTCTGGAACGGTCCAGTTCTGACTGAGATGTTTTATTTACATCTACTGGGTATGTCTTATTTTTTTTTCACAGTATAAACATCTGATTCAAGTCAAGTAAAGAATTTTTTGGCCATTTTCTTTTCTTCTTTGGCATTTTATACAGCTTAAAGATGGAGCACGATGTGTTTAAGTTTTGTGTCATTCGCTGCATGAGCTGAATTTCCCTTATTTGCAGGAATAAGCTGATGATGACAAAAATCCAGTCATCTTGGCTGAGAGGGAAGTGGTGTGCGAGTTAATATTCCTCTCCTCTGAAGGTCCTTTTCTTACTACATCATTTGCTGCTGGCCAAGAAAAATCACACAGGGACCCTGTTTGTGGCCACTAGGTGTCGATCATGTTCTACTTGGAACTTGAAAGTTTGCGGCCAACGGCCACTCCCCAAGAGCAAAAAAGCAGCTTCAGGTGACATTTTTCTGTCCGAGAAACAATTTAGAAACATCTCCTCTGACTTGGAAGTGAGTGAAGAGAAGTGCTGAAATTCAGTTTACATCACTTACTTCTCTGCTTTCTGGAAAGCTTAGTAAATCACCAGACAATTTCACTTGGTGTAAACTCCTTCTGTCATTTCAGTCTATTTTCCTTCAGCCTGTTAAAGCCGGTCCACATGTATGAGAACATCAACTAAATTGTGTAATTTCTGCAAGGTTGTGGCTATGACATTGGTAACTTCTCTTTGAGTTATCTTACTCAGGTAAGACAATACTATCTACTTTTCATATAAATAGAAACATAAAACATTTGAGCTATAAGCTGTTTGCCATTTTGTCTACTATGATGAGATTACTATATATAAAAGTCAAGATATAATTCAACATATGATTTTTAACTTCTAATTTATTATTAGATCTCAGCACTAAAAATTTACCTCTGTTATTTTGAATTGTTTAAATCTGTTCTTCTCCAAAGAACAGTAATGCTACCATGTTCTAATTTAACAACATTTGCATATTATTAAATATATATTGGCCCATAATCTATTTTTCTGCCTGCAATTTTATTAAGTCCTTTATTAAGCACCAGTGGATTTTTTTTTACACATGTAAAAATAGGTTATGATTCCTCAAATAATGTGGCAATTTGGTGTTCAAAAAGCAAGCCATATAAAGGAGTGAGCTATGGAAGGCTTCTCATCAGTCTTCAGGGCAAGCTTTAGAATAAAAATAGAAATTTTATTACTTGGGAAATCAAACAGAATCAAGAAATCTTGCCCTATCATGACTTGACTTGCCAATGTTGTGAAAAATATTAACTTCAGTCTCAGCGTTTATTTATCTTCCTTGTATATTTGATTGAACTTGTGAACATCCTTCTGAAAGAATCCCATTCACATTTCTGGTCTGGGCTCCAGGACTATTGATACTTACTAACAAATGGGTTAACTTGGAAACGCTGATTCTTTTGACAGTTAAATGAAGCACAGGAAAGGACAACAACAGTAAACTAAGGAATGCCACAGGGAGATGCACTCCTCACCTTTCGAAGTGGGCACAGAAGGACTTCCGACTCAAAGCAGAGATTCTCTGTCTTGCTCTACAAATCTTGTTCTGACCCTTAACAGGATTGCTGTTGAGGTGGTTCTCCATGGTAATTAACATTGCTTAGTGAATAAGTAATAATTATTGGAAGGAACTAAGAATGGCACAAATTTATACTTTGTCCTAACCCCAGAGTTCAGTTTTTGAACCCTTGGAACTATTTGTCTTTTCAGTTAAAAAACTTTAAGATTATCTGGGAAAATAAGGTTAAGAAAGAGTTTCTTTTAAGAAAATTTATTCATATTTTTATATTTTTCAAAGAGAAAGAGAAATAGATATTACCAGTGACATTTTATTCATCTTAAATTGGTAAGAAGAGAAATTGTCATATTGATTTGTACCTATCATTCTTTATTCATGAGAAATTTTTGAGGATGTTCTTTCCTGAGTTTTGTGGCAGACTATATGATGGCGTGAAAATCGCTGTTCATTAATTCAGTGCTAAAAAAAATATTTCTGCCTTTTTTCTTTAAGCCAACTTGATTTTGACTCCCAGCCCACGAACCACCAAGCTATAGGAAATTCCATCTCAGTCATTACTGGGTGGTCCTCCTCACTCAGTTCACACCAAAATCCGTCCGATTGCCAGTCTCTAATGATCACCAGGGACAGTGTGACATTATCTAAGCTTTCAGTGGTCCTTTGAACC
Source organism: Macrotus californicus (assembly GCA_007922815.1). Classification (NCBI taxonomy): domain Eukaryota; kingdom Metazoa; phylum Chordata; class Mammalia; order Chiroptera; family Phyllostomidae; genus Macrotus; species Macrotus californicus. The sequence continues at coordinate 13,697 of VMDR010014596.1, read as the reverse complement.
CCAGTGGTTCTTGGCTACCTCCCTGACTGTCTTGGGGACACAGGGCTCATTGATGAGACCTAGTAGAAGCCCAGCTAATGGCCCAGACTCCTATGCATCAAGCAGACATTCCCTTCAAAGTCCATGTGGTTCTTGCTTTCAGGAATGGAGCATGCACCAAAGCTAATCCAATCAAAGCAGTCTAGTCTACTGATTGGTTCAGTGGTGAGCATGTGACCTAAGCTGCTTAGAATGCTAGGGCAAAGGCTCTTTCTTTTGATGATGCATTATGCAGATGATGTACCTGGAATCTCTGTGATCATCACGTGATTATGAAATAGCCAACACGTAGAAGAAAGGACAATTCTGGGAATTGATGAGCACCGCAACTGGATCCTATGATGTGCTCAGTCCCCGCACATGGCAGTTACATGGACCAAATAAACCTCTTGATCTTTAAATGAGTCAGGATTTTTCTCTTGAACCCCAAAGGGCCCTAATGGAATGTGGAACATGGAAGTGACGGTGATGTAAGTTGCAGAGTCTAGATTGTTGAACAGGTGATGAAGAGGTGAAGTCAGCAGCCCTTGTTACACTTCCTGTTACATCCTGGGACTCAGAAAATGCCTACCAAGGCTCTCACAGTAGGGAATTGTCAGGAAAAATTCAAAACTTTGGTGTCCTTGAGCTTCTATTTTACAACTTTCAATCAAGTCCTGCAAGAGAAAGGTAAAATAGTGCAAGTTTTTTGTGAGAGTTTTCCAGATATATTTTCAAATCTAGAAAATACTGCTGCCCCAAAGGGTCCATCTACTGAAACAATGTGTTCTCATGCTTCAGGAAAAGAGTGAATTTTAGCGAGAAAAAGGAAGTTAACATTATCTGTGAGTCACTGGTGAGCAGAGTCCCACAAACTAGGCAGTATGGAAAAGGAAAAATATTCTTAAAATCCCTTAGGCTCCCATTTTATAGAAAAAACTAGGCCTGGGTGACTAAAATTTGGAATTTTCTGGAAGTTAAGGGAAGTTGGGAAGCAGTTACGATGCAAACAAAGTTCTTGTCATACAAGAATATGAAAAAGTCTGACCTCCTGACCCCAGTAGACTGAGTGGAGAAGGCAAAAAGGGACTAGAATGAAAACATCAGGCACAAAAGTTGAACCTCATGGACCGAGGAGCAGTAGAAACTTCCGGCATGGGTGGGGGAGAATAGTCAATGCTCGTCATTTGCTTTCCCTGTAGGCAGCTGCAAGCCTTTGAGAGAAAACCCACATTCATCCTGATGCACATTGACATGGTACAAAAATCGAGAACAGAGTACAATTGTGCAGCATGAGCACTGCACAAGCCATCCATGCCTACAGGGCACCATTCACGTCACAGACGACATAGCTTTGTACATTCATCATGGCAGTATCAGTGTAAGTGGCAGCAAAGTGATCTGACAAAACCAGCATGACAATTATCCAAGCCTGGAAGGACAGTGCCTTAAGGAAGACACATCTTTTTCTAATTTGCCCCAAAATGCATGTGAACAGCTTAACCCTGCCTCTCTCCTGAGACCACAAGGCCATGTAAACCTCCCCCACCCTAGAGTCTTTGTGGGAGGAGCTAGGAGAGGTGGAGCATAGCAGAAAGGTCGAGCATTTAGTACCCCAAAGTAGCTGAGTTAACCCAAAGTTGCAGTTTAAGCAGGAAGAGATGGAGGTATTTTAAACTCAGGAGTGAAATGATATTTTTATACCCTGCTATCCAGCAGGTGGGTGACTCAAGAGAAAGAATAGACAAGGAACAGAAAATAAAGGTACATTTTTGCAGGCACAATTGAGTCATACTGTGATCGTTGGATATATATATATATATATATATATGTCTCCAAGCTTTGACTGGAGGTGGCCTGCCAGAACAGAGAGAGAAGAAAACATCCCTTGCTTTAAAATAACCCTGCCTACCTGTGGCCTACAAGCCAGGTTGACTACAGATCCAATCATTAGTGCAATGGTTCTTGAACTTTAATATTTATAAGAATCTGAATTTAAAAGATTCTTATTCAATAGATCTGAGGTGAACACGGAGATACTACATTTCTAACAAATTCCCAGGTAACACCAAGAATCTCAGGCCCTGGGTCGAGGGGTTGAGTTTCACAATTTCAGAGTCTAGAGCAGTGATTCCCAGGCTTTCACATGCAGCAGAATCATCTGGAAGGTTTCAAAACAGACTGTTGGGCCCCTGAGATAATGTAAGTTATAATAAGAAATACGTATTTGGTCTTCGTCCCCATTTCTGACACAGAGTTCCTAAACCCTTGTAACTTCCTAAGGGATAAGAGCACTTAGGGACATGTCTTGGTCTAATATTTGGTCTTTTACTGTGTCCCTGACACAAAATTCCCAAAACTCTCGTAATGTCCTGGGTGGTAAAAGTGTCTTTTGTTTTAATGAAGTGGCTGGGTGGGTTCCTGGATGGCTTCAGGGTGAGGACTGGAATGAACAATCCATGGCTGGAGAACTGTCAGCCCCACCCACCACCCTCCGAAGAGAGGAGAGGGACTGGAAATGGAGTTAGTGATAATTGATCGTGACTACTTGAGGGAGCCTTCATAAAACCCCAAAAGCATAAGGTTAGGAGTGCTTCCGGGTTGGCACATACATCCACACAGGGAGAACAACACACCCTAACTCCACAGGGACACGTGCTCCAGCCAACACACATCCTCATCAGAGAACACACCAGGACCAGCATGAAGACATGGAGAATGAAGTTTCCTTTCTACCCAGGAGCCATCTTGTCCGTAGCTAAGATATCTACCCTAAGAAGACACATAAATCTTGAATTTGCATATTCAAAAGATACTAAAAGAATCTTTAAAATAAAAAAGACTGTATAAGCCAGCGGAGACTGATATCCCTTCCATGTGCAAATTCAAGGGTTTTTTTCTCACCATGAGTGGGAGTGGGGTTTTCAGGGCAAGACGATAATAGTTTTTTTTTCCCACATGCAAATGTTGTAGGTAAAAATGGGACCTTATAACTCAACAAACATTTGGCAAACATTTGACAAGGTTATGCTGTCACATTCATTTTACATAAGCGTTGTTTATGTAAGCAGAATTTTCGTCTACAGGTAAACAAAAGCAGAAAACAGAGCTGCTGTGAACGAGCCAGAAACACTGGGTGCTGGGAGAATGGGTGGACTAAATACTCTTCAAAAATTGTCCTTCCTCTTTACTTCAAAACTCATTTGTTTCCCAGGCATTTATTTGATCAAATGAAATCAGTCCCGTTCTAGGACATGACCCATAAAGATAGAATGTTAATAATCATGATATCTAACACCACATCTCATTCATAGTCGGCATTAAATATTTACTTGGTCATTGGATGTGCTGATTAGATTGGAAGAGAGATATCATGACTGATATCTCTGTACTTGGTTGACTGAATTGAAATGGGGAAGATCAGATGAGCTCTCCTAGGAATGTCAGTGGGGTCAATAAGGACTGAGTATGGCTTTTCTCTGCAGTAGCCTTCATTGGATAATGAGCAGGGCCCCCTGTCTGCTATCCTCAGTGTGCTGGGAGCAGACAATGAGCATGTGCTGTTGCATAACTGTCCTCTCAGTTCCAGCTGAGAAGGAAGATTGGCCACTGTGTCTCCTTCTCCATATTCAGCTCTAGAAGGGCATTTGAAGAACATCGAGCAAAAAATCCTCCTGTAATAGGTAAGGAATCAGAGCCCAGAGAGGGAAAATAATTTACTAAAGGTCATACAACTTCTAAATGACAGAGACTAGAATAACTTTTAAGTCTCCCAGGTCAGGAGTTTTTCTTTTGCTGCAGACTCATCCAAATGCAAGTGATTAATCAAACTGTCAGAGGGAAAAATTCAGGTATGGCTGAATTAAAACGCCTAACTCATGGTGCCAGGAAGACATTTTGGCCGTCTTCTTGTTCCATCTTTTGTTATTTTGGCTTTACTATTTTTACTTTATTTACTTATTTACGTATTTATTTTTACTAGCATGTCAGGGATAGCTATCAGCACCTCCAGGCTTAGCTTCCACTGCTTAGAAAATCCAATAGGATGAAGGAGTTTCTTTTCTGATATTTCTGGTACAAGTTGTAATTCTGGTTCACCTACCCATGTTCCCCATATCAAACTGGCCACTGTGGTTAGAGGTGTACAGTCTCAGGTCTCACCCAGACCACACCTGCTCCTGGAGGGTGGGGCAGTCACACCCTAGCCGTGAGACTGAAGGAAGAGATGGTGGCTTCTCAAAGGACCATCGGAATGTTGTGACCAAAGGAGGGAGAGAGTCTGTTTCTATGACTGCATCCTTCTAGGCCTGTGACACCAGACATGCACCTTGTATTACTCTTAATTGAAAGGGATGTTAGTTTACTTAATTTTATATGAAGGGAGAAATAAGACTTCTTTGCATAGAGAACAGACACTTGTCTGGAGAGGGCAGCTGGGTCTTCTCCTTGAAGCTGTGACCTTTAGTAGCGATTTAGCCTCAACATAGGAAAGAAAAAAATACTCAAAACTTCCTCATTTCCCTCTCTCCGATGTTCTGCAGGACTCCCTCCTGGATGAACCACAAGGAAGCCAGAGACAAGGAATCCCATTGTCATGGTTCATAAGGTCAGCCTCTTGGGGCACAGAGCTGGGTGGAGAAGGTTGAAAAGTGCATCCGGAAGAGGAACAGACAGGTGTTCAATTTCTCAGTGATATTTACACTCGAGCCATGAGTCAAATCAGGGAAATATCCATGAGATGTCTGATCATATGCCCTTGTCTACATTCCTGCACTGCAATGTTGCGTGCTAAACATTTATAATAAAAACCTACAGAGACACAAGGGATTGTGAGAGTCCATGACAACGGCATCAGTGAGGTCCACCGGCATTTCTCCTTGGCTTCGGGTCATGAGATTTGTCCTGGTTTTTGTTCCTTGTTTACTAGCTGTGTGACCTTGAACAACTCAGATAACCTTTCAGAGACTGAGTTTTCTCATCTTTAATATAAAGGCACTTTCCCTGCCTTTCTAATGCTATCTCTTATTCAGTACAAATGAAATACTGGATATAGAAGCGTTTAAGAGTGATAAAGTACCACTTGTATATTGATCATTTCAACCTTCAGATGTGGGCATAAGAAATATATTAAGATGTTTTATTTATGGGTAAGAATTTTAATAATTTGTCATCAGAAAAAGTCCTAAAGCCCATTTGACTCATTCCATATGTGGCAGTATTTTTGGCTATGTCAGAGTTTAAATGAATTAATGATAAATTAACCTCCAGTTTACTCCAGGCTTGCATTAAGGAAATGATTTTCTGTGATTCTGTTTAATGCTGAAAAAAATTAATCAAGTTTTCTGCTGGCAAGTGAGACACTGTGCTTATTATCTGTTTATTAGTAGGCAGAAGCACAGAGCATCCCTGTGTGTCCCAGTGAGTTATGAAAGTCCTTTAAAAGCACTGCATTAGCCATGGATCTTCCTGCTATCTCTCCCCTACAGTTTGCTGAGGATGTTTTCCATAATACAACTAGGCTTGTCACAATTCATTTCTGCACCGCTGATTCCTAGGATGATTGCCTAGATCTCTAAACCCTGGGTTAGAAACTGTGGCCAGATAACAAACAAGCATACAGAAAATAGCCACCTTCCCCTCTACCCCCCACATCACCCTCGTTTTTCTCACCTCCAGCCATCTCTAAATATTCTGGTTCTTAAGACTTTTTTGATCAGATTCCCTTATTGTCCCAGTTCCTCGGGGGCTTATCAGTGTTAGCTGCCATGAGCACTTTGAGAACAGACTATGTGTTGAAACCTCGGCATCCAATATTTTACTAATTTCAACAACAATCTTTTGAAGTAGATGTGAGTGTCTGGAAAGACTGAAGCTTAAAAAGGCTAAACACAGAACAAGAAACCCAAATGTCTGAGTCCAAAGCCTGTGACCACAGCCACCAGGCTACGTAGTCTGTCATTACTGTGTTGTTCCAGCAGACTTATTTTCTGCCTCCCTTACAGTAAAATTTGAATGATTGCTGTTAAGAAATAGTCTTACTTGGTTAGAGATGCAGAGGGAGTTTTGCTGCTCTGGCTTCAGGAGATACATGTATGCATGTTGCAGATGTAATATAGATACTTCACTGGGAAAACTGTCACTGTCCCCTGAGGACTCCATGAGAAGGGAACAGCGGTACCAAATTACTGTTCCCTGTCAGTCACTATGATGTCTAAAGTCTAATTATTTTGATATCACAGACATCTCAAGCCACCAGTGAGATAAATGGTCAAGAGGCAGTATGGTCAGCTTTGTAATATGCTATTGTGATAAAAATCTACATAGAGAATGGAATCAATTTTTTTCTAAATGATGACTATAAGGGTTAATCCTGTCGATAAAAAAACTTTACCCCTGGTAAAGTCCCCAATCCATTTCATGCCATTCATGTTCCATTTCATTTCACTTCTAAAGTACATAGGAGAAGTGTCTGAGAAAAAAATGCACACTCATCTTTTTTAAGTGATACTATAAGTAACAGTGAACAATTTAATAGGAAGAAAAGAAAAGCACTGTATTTATTTATTAATTCTTTCAAGTGAGTTTTGTCACATGTCTAACTTTTGGTAGGTGCTAGAAGTATTAGGCAGCTTATAGTCTAATAGGGGATCCAGGGACAAGCAATGCGAGTGTAATGGAATAGTGTGTGTTACAGTAAGAGTTAAGAAGGGCGGGTGTGCATGACCACCACTAGCTCAGTCTTGGAGGGTCGAGATACCTGCAAGAGAACTCACTGTCTCCTCTGAGATCAGAAGAAGCAGTAGGCATGAGTCGAGTGGTGGAAAGTATTTCAGGATAAGAGGCAGCACATACAAAGACCTGGCTCCGTTTTAAGGAAATGAGAGTAGTTCAATGTTGTTGAGCTGACTCTGAGGGAGGGCATGGCAAAAAATAGAAGATGGAAAGCAGAAGTTAAATCTTAGAATATCTCGTAGCTAAGATAAATAATTTGGACTTCTTTACTGAGGTCAGTAAGTAACCATGAAAAAGACTTAAGCATATGATTGACATGATCAAATTTGTGCTTTAGGAAGATTATTCCCGTCTCAGTGTTCAAGAGGACACTGGCCTAGGTTGATGTCCTGGTGGGGTGACATTGACTTTTATCTCTGAGGAATTGGAGCCCTTATTTGCCTTGCCTTTGTTGGGTCATACCCAATTGTTGCAAACCCATATTCAATTAAGTATCAGTTCCTATTAGGACAAACTTCTGTACCTCCCAAGTGGAAGATGCCTATTGTAATCAACCTGCTACCAAAAGGCTGGCTGATTTCCTTGGTCTCTGCTGATGGCAATTTGGACAGACAAGTGTAGCACTGGCTAGATCAGAGAATTCCCATGCAAGCCTCCGTCTCTGGCACATGACTACTCTGTTCTTGGGCCCATTGTCCAGCACAGAGGCAGTCAGTGAGAAAGACTGGCTGACGTGCACAGGATGAGTCATCCTTTCCCACTGGTTGCCAAGAGACCCCGCTGCAGTGGACGTTCTCTGGTAGGTGAGCATAGCCGCATACTCATGCCATCTCCTGCAGATCAGTCTATGTACTTCTTTCCCAGACTTTCTTGTCCCTAGTTTTCCAATCCTACTGCTTCCAGACTGTAGACTAGTCATCCATATAAAATTTCCCGTAATTTGGGTAATTTCCCATCTCTTCCTTGACCAATGGACAGTGCTGAGATACAGTTGTTATGTTTTCTCAAGGATGGACCCAAAAAATTAAATAGTCACATTTAGCGGCAGCCTGATTGCTAAATCTTCATACTGTCTCTCCTCACATCCCTTCTACTTTCTCCTTATCCTTCACTCCTGTTCTCTGGGATGATACTCAATCCTTTGCTTTAAGCTACACTACCAAGGGAGCTCAGGCTAAAATGGCTGGTATCAGGTATGGCCCCTAGAAGTCAAACCATCAGGATGAGATTTTTCAAGCTATATTGCCAGTGGTTGTTACTAGTGTCCTGCTTTGGGTGCATAGGAGCTGACTGAATATTCACTGAAGCCTGGAAAGTTCTAACTGTAACGTCATACTAATGGCAGCTGTAAAGAAAGAGTGCCCAAGTGTTCCAGACTTACCTTCCCAATCTCACAAGCTTGGAGTTCAATGGGCAGGAGTGGAGATATATTACGATGTTGTTATACTTTTCTGAGCACCTAAAAAGAAAACTGTATCTGAAGAGCTGTGGGTAAACAAGTAGATCACTGACTAGGTGTTGTGAGTGATCAGGTACATTAGTTCACTGTGGAATATTTCAGCATTTCTCCTTTTTGATGATTTGGTAACCAAGGGTATTTTCTACCTTCATTGATTCCATGTTGTAAACCAGTAGAACTACATTGATGTTTACAAGTGAACTGCCTGGGCACTTAAAAGATTGATGCATGGACTCCACCATTTAAGTCAGAGTCTCTAAAAGTAGAGCCCAGAGAGCTGTATTTTAAAAGCTCCTCTCATGGTTGCGATGTAACTCCAGGGCTGATTATGCCACTTAGACTGAGAGAGAGAGGAAGAGGGAAGGAACTTAACATTCATTGAGCAAACCCTAATATTGGCATCTTCATACATGTAGTTTCAATAACAATAATATGGACAAAGGCAATCAGAATTCTTCTTGGAGGAACATTCCTTTAGTTTAGTAGAAACGTTTTGATAAGTTTTGATAAGCTTGGGGTAAAAGGCAAGTTCTTCCAAGGGCATGCTCAAAACAAAGTAGCTTCCCAAACCGCACGCCTGTGACGAGGAAAGAAATTAGATGGCCTTTGAGATACTGGAGAAGGGAGGGCAAAGAAGAGGGGTAGGAAAGGAGAAAGGGCAAAGCAGCCTTCTGTGAGCTTCCAAACCTCCCAGGGACTGGACTCCCAGTGCATGGGGTGAGGACATCTTGTTGACACAGGGTAAGTAAGTGCTAAGGTTTCTGTCCAGCTGATATGGTCAGTGTGAAAGTGGGAGACAGAGGTTCAGGTATATTGTTGCTGAGGTCTGGGTCACAACCGTGCTGATGGCTAGTACTGATTGGGAGTAAACTAGACATTTGGGAGTTGGGAGAAGAAGTTGAAATTTATTCTCACATTGCAACAAAAGAGAATCTGCTGAAGTCGGTAGGTCACCTTGGGAAGGGATCACAGCCAGAGCTACATTTATGAGGCTCCGCAGAGAAAAACTGTGACCAAAAGTGCTCCCCTCACCCCCGGTGTTAAGCTCCGGGAGAGTAACCATGAACGAATACTTCCCAAAGGGTGTTCTGTGCAACTTGAGCCCTAAGAATGTTAACTGAAAAAAATAACGAGGATGGCCAAAGAGATTTCGCAAATGAGTTCAATGAGAGAAATCCCAAAGGCTTCAGTACGCTAAATGGGCATGGTGACACTCCAAGAGGCGGAGACAGATGCAGATCTCTGCATATTCATGGACTATCAAAAAGACGCAAATTCCCTGAGTCATTTTGGGAAGTACTACCGTAGTTGCCCCTTATCCGTGGTCTCACTTTCCAAGGCTTCTGTTCCACACTCAGTCAACTGTGAGCCAAAAATAATAAATGGAAAATTACAGAAATAAACATTTCATACAGTTTGAATTTCACACCATTCTGAGTATCAATTTAAAATCTCGCGCCTTCCCGTTCTGTTCCACCCAGGATGTGAATCATTCCTTTGTCCAGCACCATCACACTGTACACACTCTCCACCCATCAGTCACTTCGTTGCCTTCTCAGTTCTCAGACCGTTGCGGTCTCACAGTGCCTGTGCCCCAGTAGTGTGTATTTTACTTCAGAGTGGCCCCCAAGCACAAGAGCGGTGATGCAGGTAATTCTGATATGCCAAAGTGAACCCCTATAATTGTTCTGTTTTATCAGTTGTTGTTCATTTCCTACTATGCCTAATTTAGAAATTAAACTCTATCATAGGCATGTAGGCATGTAGAGCAAAAAACACGGGGCATGTAGTGTTTGGTACTATCCACAGTGTCAGGCATCCACTGGGGGTTTGGAACTTGTCCCCTGTGGATAAGGGAGGACAACTCTAGTACAGGCCTATGTGTAAACCACTGATGACACGGGAACAACAAATGACTGACCAATGACCACAGACACAAATATATAAGCGCACACTAGGACATTTCAAATTTGCCTTCTTTTTCAATAAAAAGTAAATAAAGCTAAGTTGTTTGCCCTTTCAATATCTTTTTCTAGCAGCCAGCCTTTTTCAAAACAAGCTGCTAGCCTGCCAGAGGCATCGTGTATTCTGTGGGTGTCGATCCCCCCCCTCCCGTGGTTGCACATGATGTAATAGCCATTACATTTATTTCACCAGCACGGTTTATTTCACCAACTCCTCGAAACTCGAATTCCCTTGGAGAGTTGGAGTAATATATGTGAGAACAGTAGGGAGCCCATAAGTACACAATTCAGCTTCTGAATTCCTCCTATTGTTCATTTATGATGTGACTCCGTAAGTTGAATGCAAAGCGAGAAGCAGTTAACATTTAATAGTGGGTAGTTAGGAATAGATTGTGCTTCCGGGTCAAGTTATTCTTACTGAAGTGATAGGTGTGTGATGGATATAGTTAAGGAATGGGAGGCAGGAAACCTGGATTCTAATTCCAACAATGCCACACTCTTGCTATGTGACCTTGGCCAGATGCACAGTAGTCTCATCCATGAAGTGTGGGTTAAATGACCTTGTAAATCTCTTCCAGATTAAATGTAGGTGTACCTGGATGACAGCATGACAATAAATGCAAGCCACACCAAAGCTACTACAGAAAACCTTGGAGAACTCAGAACCTGTAAAAAGGGTCCTTCTTAGGAAAGATCCCTTCTTAAGAAGAAGGCTCCAAAGTTTTTGGAGCTGCGATTCCCAGTGGCCTGGGAATAGGGATAGTGGATACTTAGTTTGAGAAAATTTAAGTCATTTGGGCTCCTTCCCTTACTCCGTTGGAGGTTACACGAGGTTGGAAGAATGGAATTGGAAGAATTTCAACTCCAGCAATGCCATACTCTTCCTGGCCCTGAGTCTCCACCTGATGTTGCTGCCCAGTTCTCTCTGGCCCTTCCCTTGACTGTCCAGCCATGACACTCCTGCATTTAGCCAGGGCTGTGGTCCTTCGTGCCTGCACATTCCTCTCTAGCACCATTGCAGCTGCCCCCGACTTGACGTTCACCACCTTCTTTCCCTCTGCCCTTGACTTTCCTCAGGGAGATCTCACAACACAGCAAATTATTGTCTGGGGATTGTGAAGATCTTAGTCATTATAGTGCAACAGTCTTTGTCTCATCCCCCAAAATGTTCGGCATACCTTTTCTTAGAAGCAGTAAGACAATGAGGTGATTGGATTTTCACATGCTGTCATATTAAATTTTCCATAATTCACCTAACTTTGCTCCCTGATAGAATTTCTGATGTCTGAATTGGAAGGTTGGAGTGGCCAGAATGCGTGTACAGTTGACTCTCAGACAACCCAGGTTTGAACTGTGTGGGTTCACTTGTATGTGAATCTTTTTTCACTGAACATACAGCTGGCCCTCCATATACCCAGGTTTTGCATCCATGGACTTGACCAGCTGCGGACAGGCAATGCGTAGCATTGCTGCCCTAACCTTCGTGTTGCCCAACAGTCAATCAATGGTAATTTGAACAAAGTTCTCCCAGGTGATTCTAACCATCTCTCCTTCATCTCTCCCCTCTTCCACCCAAACATGAGGCCTCTCTCCTTTCTTGATCCTTTAGCTCTAAACAGAAGGAAGCAGGCCATTTTTCTTGGCCTTAGAAATTTTGGAGAGGTCCATTTCACTCAGGGCTTTAGCTTTCCCATGTGAAACGACGGGAAAAACTAACAAAATATTTTTTTGCTCATCTGACCTTTTCCCATTTTAGGAAGATCCTTCCCAAATGTCTCATAACACCACAGCCCCCTCCATAATTCAAGCCCCTGGACAGCTGATATAACCTCCAGCATGACCTTCCCATGCCCACTCCTGACCCTTTTTACCCATTTTCCACACAGCAGCTAGAGGCATCTTTTATGTTATTTTTTGTAAGATTTTAATTTATTTTTAGAGAGGAGAAAGGGAGGGAGAAAGAGAGGGAGAGAAATATCAATGTGTGGTTCATGTGGCCCCCACTGGGGACCTGGCCTGTAGCCCAGGCCTGTGCCCTGACTGGGAATCGAACCATCAACCCTTTGGTTAGCAACCCATGCTCAATCCACTGAGCTACACCAGCCAGGGCTAGAGGGATATTTTTAAAAGTCTGATCAGGACTTGTTTCACTGAAAACTCTCTTGGCTTCTACTGCTCTTAGGATAGATTCTAAAACTCATAGCATGACCCACAAGAGCTTCGTGGTCTGAAATAATCCCAACACTATATCACATCTCAGTGGTGGCTACTTCCCTCCATTCCCTCAGCTTCCTTCCGTCCCACTCACCTCCTCCGCCGAGCCTTGCTTCTTCTGCACCAAGGGCAAATACTGGTCCTTCAGCCTGGGCCCTCTTTGCCTCATGTCTTCATGTCACCAATTCTGGATGAGCATGTAGGTGAGAAGTACGTCACTTCCTTAGGTTGAGGAGTCTCTGATTAATACTTAGAACACTGTCTGAGATTTATTCTAATGAGTGGTGTGTGTGTGGTAACTCATCTTTTTATATTTTCTGTTTTTCCACAAGAGAAACCAGTTTGGGCATCATTTATTGATTAGCTATGCCTCCTCACCATACAGTCTCATTTTGCCCATATTCCTTAATACTGGTTTGCACCTCAGTCTGTATCTACATTCGCTTTTCCCTTTTACTGAGATTTTGTGCCTATTTCCGCACATTTCCACACTGTGTTAACTACCATATAGTTTTATAATAAATCTTTGTATCTAGTAAAAAGAGTTCTCCTTCCCTAATTAACCTTTCTTCTTCAAAATTTTCTTTTTATTCTTGGCCCTCTATGCTTCCATTGGACTATTAGAATCAATTTATCAAGTTCTGTGAGAAAACCCTGTTGAGATGTTAATTGGAATTGCACTGAATTTTGGGAAATCTTACATATTTCTGACTTTTCATCCAGGAAGTTAGCATATGATTCTATTTTATCTAAATCTTCTTTTATGTCCTTCAATAAAGTTTTATATTGTGTCGCTTACAGATTTTTAATACTATAAATGGTTTTTTTAAAAAAATTATTCTGTAACTGCTTGTGGATGTACAAGAACGGATTTATTTTTCATATGTTAATCTAGTAGCTAGCAAATTTGATGACGTCTCTTATTAGCCCTTGCTGTTTGTCTTTAAATTTCCTTAGTTTTCTATGTAAATATTAGTTTTGCTCACAAACAATGACAATTTGATTTTTCTTCCCCTATTTTTTAACTTTTATCTATTTTCATATATTATTGTCCTAACTAGGGCTTCCAAAATAATGTTGAATAAAACTGACATAACAGACATCCTTGTCAGGTTTCACCATTAAGTATATTTGTTCTTGATTGTTTTATGATTTCTTGTCTCAGGTTAAAAAAAATGTTTCTAAGTTTCTGTTGTGAATTAGTAGTCACATTAAAAATTATTAGTGTTATGAATGCTTTCTCTGTGTCTATAGAGATTAGCATATGACATAGAATGTAATGGAGACTTCTCCTTCTTTTTCTATCTTCT
>VMDR010014595.1:0-23335 GCA_007922815.1 Macrotus californicus | reverse complement strand
TAACAGCATGATGTGAGATTATACAACATGTTGCTTACAAAAAAAAAAAAGGGCTAAATCTGATTATGTAAACTAATCTCTTCCGCTCACACATTGAAACAGTTGTGAAAATAATAAAGTCCCAATGGGACTTTTTAAAAAGTTCTAATAGTCCAAGGAAAATCAATTTATTCCTAATTGAAAAAGAAATGAAGTTAAATTTGGTCATTTTCCAGACTTTTATAAAATCAATGCATTTGTCCATGGAATCCTCAGGGACATAACTTACTTCTCTTTCTATTAAGGAAGACACTAAAGCACCTACACAATTAAGGCCCTCCTGATTCCACAAGATACCCAAAGTGTCATTCTCAAATTTCCAACAATAACTGAGTGATCTGCAGGTTTGCTTAGAGTTTGAATATACATGCCTGGGTTGAGTCAAGCATATTAATCATTCCATTCTCTATGACTCTGTATAATGCAATGAACACTAACAGACTTCCCATTTCCTGTATCTCATTTTTATTTCATTTTATTGTACCACTAGGGCTAAAGACCAGAAAAGAGATGTCTGAATTCAAAAAAAAATAAAATAAAAGAAGTAAAAAAAGCACAGCTTCTAAATTTCTTAAAATTACTTAAAGCATTTTACAATCAACATACAATGATGTTCTAGTTAATATTTTATCCTCACTAATTAAAAAAATAAAACAGAGCAGTCTCTTACTGAAGTCCATGTTTTTATCCAGCTCTGGAATACTCATTTGGACATTGCAAATAAAAAACTGTGTGTCATTTCTGCAAATTCCTGTTCCTGTATCTGGTTCAAGAGCACTCTATTATTAACAACATGAAAAGATTCTCACTTATGCCACCGACAAGATTTTTAATGACTAGGCTGGTCATTTACCAACTTTCATTGTTTAAAATCTAACAACAAATTTATTCCTTTTTGATGGATATCTTAGCTCTTCCTAAAGTTAGCTAGAGTATCTCAGATCCCCAAGCATGTTAGTTAGAAAGGTTAGCTTTCTCAGGTTTTTATTTTTTTAATGTGTAATTGAGTTTAAGGATATGCTGCCCAGAAGTAACTACATATATGTTTGTTGGGCCAGCCACATAACAAATTCAAGATCTTGATAAAGTCCACAAGAAATAACTGATAACAATAATACTAGCCAGTGATTAGATGTTATTTAGCATCACCACATATTTTACATAATGTACTAATCACAAATTGTAGGAAAAGGTGCATTGGCATGATCTTCAGTGTAGCTGACATCTGTCATTTTCTTGAAGCTAAGGATCTACTTCTGTTCCCTAGAGTTCTCTGATTTCTTTTTGAGGACTTACCTCTTACCCACTGGACATAAACATGGAAGTGTAATCAGAAATTTATCCCTTTTCTGAAAGTTGGTATCTTAGCCAAGTTAGGCCAATCTTTGTCCCCTTCCCCCCACCCATGAATCTGAACTTTGAAAAGAGGAACAAAGACACTAGAAATATTTAGAGGTTTTTGTTTTATCAGTGAAATCTAGATCAGATTTTTTCCTATAAGACCTGTTGGAATTTTCCAGCCCTCTGGAGATGGCTTAACTACATGCCCCATTGCCAAACCTGGTTTCCAGCCCTCCTTCAATTCTGTGTGCTACCCATACCATTCCAATAGGTGTTCTTTTGCCTGGTGAGCCAGAACCAGTTTCTACTGCTTGCAGTCAGAGAACTCTGAAGTACTTCTTTACACATGAAGCATCTGCAATGCAGAAATGCTAAGTGGTTTTCCCAAGGCTGCTCCACAAACAAGGAGCGGTGACCTCGTGACTCCCCCCGCCCTGCCCCCACCGTGTTCTTTCTACTCTGACACAAAGGTAAAGATGATCAGAAACACATTTTTTTAAGTGAATCTTATTTTCTAATATTGAAAATGGTTTTAAAGTTTAAAATCATTCTAGGAGTAACTTTCCTTCAGGAAAAAAAAAAATGATGGATAATCTAATTTTGGATAGCCATATTGTGTTCATAGAACTTTTAGAGAAATGTCATCTATTTCCTTCAGCAATATTTTCAGATTCTCATAAGAAAAAATTTATGTCATACCCTGTACTTTGAATACTGGGTTATCAATGCCTACTACTGACTGATGGACATTCCCAAATACTTCTTTCCTAGAGTCAAATGTCATGTAATAGAAAGCAAAAAGATACTATAAGTCAAAAACACCAACAACAAATAATAGCTACCATGTGCCAGGCAATTAATTCATTGGCCACTTTATATATACATATTATGTTATTAAATCCTCACAACAGCAGTGTAGGGTCAGTACCAATAGCTTAGTTTTTAATGAGGGAGCTGCATTTAAGGCGTGAAGTAACTTGCCCAAGTTCACACAACTGAAAGATGACAAAACTACAATTTGAAGCCCACCTTCTTTCCATGAATACTGTACACCCTCTTAGAAGTACTGAAAAGAGATGTCAGAAAACTCTTATCTCTTCAATTTCCTAAGGCTTAGACAAAGAAAAGGTTGGTAATATCATAGACACTGAGATAACTAGCATTGCATCAATCACACGCAACAGAAAAACTACATTTTATAGTCATAATTTAGAAAATAAGATATATGTTAAACAAAGACTCTGAATACTACACTGATTGAAAAGAACATTCATGCACATTTGATGCAACAATATGAGCCACAAAAAGCTCCCAGATTGAAAAAAATCCAGAAATCTTTCCTTTAAGTTTATAAGGGGAAAGGATCTTCCCTTTTTCTCCTAGATTTCTTTGCCTTTCTCCTGCTATATTTCTCATCAAGAAGTTTAACTTATACCACATCAAAACTTCAATTTTAACAGATGTACATCTCAAATTCAGTATCCTACCCTTCACAAATATGGCAGAACAAAATAGTGAATGCAAAAGGGTTGTTATATGGAATATGTCTTAAAAACCTTAGCAGTTGAGAGAAAGAGACACACCTAAGGTTATTCTTTCCATCTGGATCCAAAATTTAAGTTCATGGGCAAAGTATATGGTGTTTGTATTGGCAAGAAGTGTGTGATTTCAAAACATCTCTAGTAGTGCTATAAGTAGGCCATGGTGCTAATGAGGCATAGTGGTGAATATGGTCCTTGTAATAGTACCAATTGTTTCAATATGTAGAAGTCTGTTTAAAGCTATAAATGGCACCTCCACTCTGGTCTAGCCACCCTAACAAATGAATACCACCATGCTAACAGACTTAAGCTTTCACATCTCTGAAAATGGATCAAAAGGCATGCCCTACTCAAGATGCCTCAATAATGTCCTTTTCTGGGAAAAAACAACAGCAGCTCTCCAAAAAATATATAGAAGGATGGGGCAGGCATTTAATGAATGAGCAACCTAATTAATGGAGGGGTTGCCCCAACTTGGCATTTCCTGGGAGAAGATTCAACATTACTACATTACGTTCACTTCAACTGGGGCTCTGGCTCCATAGGATGCTAAAATCAGGTAACCAAGCATTGTATCAGTAATATGCTTAATAAATATACCATGTGGTGGAATTTAATCATATCTGAGTATACTTATTTTTCCTATTTGGTTAATTGTTATATTCTTCATAAAGAATAGACTTTTCAAATATCTTGAGATATTAGGTCACGGATATTATGTATACATACTATAATTCTCTTATTTTCATGTGACATCATTGCAAAGAACTCAAGTCAGATTCTACACTCACAAACTCGAATCCCTTTCATATTGCATCATTTGTTTTCAGTCCATACCCAACAAAATTGTCCCCCTCACTAACCAGCCTGGTTACCTAAATAAGACTTGCAGGATGCTATCCAAGATGGCAATGGCAAGTGAATGATGAGACGAAAGTTGGTTGATTCTGCCTCTTAAGGGTGGGACGTGATTTTGTGTATGCAGAAATCAAAATTTTCATATTATTTCTATTTATAGTTTTTAAAGGAAACACTACCCCCTACGTATAGTGACTTTGGGCCAAAAAATTGCTAACTATTACGCTCTCAGCATGAGATTATAGGCAAGACATGGAGGCATGGCTGGCCGATTGCACCTAAATCTTTGCATCTGCGCCTAATAACTAGTCCAAAAGGAAGGCTATGCCCAAAAGGTAGAATGTGGGAAGCAACTGGCCCCTGAGTGTTCTGTAATATCAGAGAGCTCCCTCTTTGCTGTTAAATGAAAAGAAGAGATTAAACACAGGAAAACAAAAATCATCCAACTTCCTCTATTTATAACCTCAATGTTTATACCAGATCTGATCATGAATTATCATTTAAGATAATCTCCTTTCTAGCCAAAGGATATGATAGCCTGGAATTCTCACAGTAGTTAAAATAATTTTTTTTAAGATTTTTGTTTATTTATTTTTAGAAAGAAGGGAAGGGAGGGAGAAAGAGTGGGAGAGAAACATCAATGTGTGGTTGCCTCTCACATGCCCCCAACTGGGGACCTAGCCCACAACCCAGGCATGTGCCCTGATGGGGAATCGAACCGGTGACCCTTTGGTTCACAGGCCAGTGCTCAGTCCACTCAGCCACACCAGCCAGAGCTAAAACAATGTTAAATAAAGTCCAAATCTTTCCCTAGTCCTAGAGCAGGTGTTTTCAGCCAACGTGCAGTATTTCATGTCCTTATCAAAGACACACCAAAGTGTTTGGCACACTGTCTAATTCTACTTTTCCATGTTCTAAAACATGGTCACCTTTTGCTGGTGGAGGAAGGAGAAGGCCACGGCATTCTTTGGAGGCTCCACGTAAGCCTGTTTTTCCTCTACATCACAACGGTCGGGAAGTAAGGGTTCTTTCTCCATCTTTACCGTGAAGGCAGAACTGCGGTCCTGGAAAGCCTCTCGCCGCCTCCCATCAGTCAGAGGAAAGAGGGCCCCCACAGGCCATCATTCACCTGCCAATCCTGCCTCCAGACAAGGAGGCCAAGAGCTTACTAATTTGAAGATCAAAAAGCCACTTGTCCATTATATAACTGGAATGAAAGGCGAAATGTTGCCGTTCTGAAGAGCACAGTAATTACTAGCTGTTAATTGCTCTCTCGTGGAGGCTCACTTTTAATTAAAAAGAACAGCTCGTCGCAGGCCGATAAGCAATGGTGGAGACCACTGGTTTAATCAACAAAGCAGAAAAATTTGTTTCTGCCGCAGCCAACAACAGCTTGAGAAATCTTCAGATGTCCAATTGAGATTAAAAACTGTCTATTTAGTGCAGTCAGATTTTATTTTAACCAAGGAAATGACTATTTGAAGTCTTCCAATGTGAGTGTCCCCGCCACATCCCCGCTGGTGCCGTGGGGACTAATCACGGGCTGGGGTTGTGATCACTCAAGTAAAGAAATTTAGCGACTTTCCTCTTGACTTCATCATTCTTGGGTAATTGGCCTGTCTGAGGTGAGTACTCTTTTTCTTTTCCTTTTTCTTTTTTTTTTTTTAAGAAAGCACTTTAAAGTATGGAAGGCCCACAGACTGTGCATTTAATTACTGTTCATATTTCATGCAGTCAAACTGAATTTCATCTAAAAAGAAAATGATTTACCTATGTTAAAAAAAAAACACCTTATATGCTCTGCTTTGTTTTTTTTCTGCCAGGGGTTATATATTTACATACCCTAAAAATTTATTTAGGGCATCAAAGTTAATTCTGTAAGATGCTTCTCTGTCTGTCCCTCTTTCATCTAGCAGCCACAAATGAGCGCTGTCCCTGCAGGGGTGGGGGCGGATACTCCACAGAAGGATAACACCACCTTTAGTTAAGAAGGTTCCCTGGTGTAAGTGGGATACTTGGTCTTAGTATGGCTGGAATATCTCCAACTGTAGACAGCCATGTGCCTCTTTTCTTCCTCTTCCACATTGTCGTAATTGGAAAGGCATTTGCTTTTAAAATTTGAATGTACTTCCATTTAACTGTTCCTCATCTTCACTAATCATGAGAAACACATATCTTTTTGTTGTCTGGACCATATTAAAATTGCATCTCAATCACAATGCTAGTGATACAGACGGTTAGCCAAATATCTACTCAGTGTGCTGGGTAAGCGTTAGTGCTCGTCATCCTGTACAAGATGGTTTATCACTTCAGCACAAATGGTGCTTCTGAAAAGATCCGTTCCCTGCCAGCCACCAAAGCACAGTTCTCTCTGCTAAATTAATGATAGTCTTCAGGATAGAGCCTACAAACACGTGTAGGTAAATGGGTAATTTAATTCAGGGTAATGAAAAATTAGCCTATTGTTAGCTTAATTTGATAGTCCTTATCTTTTCTTTGAAAACACAGTTGATGTCAAGGCCGATGGTGACAGGTACCCACTATTGCCTCCATGCCAATCCCAATATTAAGTTCTACAGAGTGTTTCTTTACTCTTCTCTTCATTTCTTTCCAAGAACAAATGGCAAGCCAGTGTGGAAAGAGTAGAGTCCAATCTTAGCGTAAATCCCAGCTCCACAGTTTCTTAACGGGTCACCGTGGGAAAGTTTATTGGTTTCCTAAATTTCAGTTCGGTCCATGGAGAAAAATAACTCCTTTAGGAGAATGTTGCAAAAAATAAATAAAATAATATTTTGAACATCATATGTTCTCAGTAAATGATAGTTATTCCCAAGGAATGTTGGAGGCTGGTGTTAAAATATGCATACTAATTCAAGAAAGGTCCCTCCTCATTCAGTCCTCTGTATGCTTTCAACTATGGCAGGAGGACCTGGAAAAGGTAATCCTAGAGTTGTTTTGTTGAATGTTTACTATCCCCCACTTTCTCCCACCCCTACATTTCATTAATTACTTTAATTATAGTAATATCTGACATAGGAGTGGGGTGGTGACACAATGAGTTGATGAATGACCCAAAGAGGAATTTGATAGTAGCTTCACGTTAACGGAAAGGTAGGAGGGCAAAAAAGAAGAAAAGGAATTATTTTCTAAAGTTTAAGTTCCTCAAAATTTTCTCAGGGTGTTACAGAGTAAATGAAGACAGCACACACACACACACACACACACACACACACACACACACACACACACATATTTTTCCTGACTCCACTTACTCAATCTGTCAATCCTATAAGTGTGGTGACCTTATTTAAGACAGATCTGAAGGAAAATTATTCACACAAGCAGCACCATCTTCTGTTTTAAGAAAGCCATGAAACTAGAAAAATAATGAAATTAAACTAGCTTTTCCTAAAATACATCTTCAAAGTTGTTGCCTCTTTGATGTAATATTTCTTTCTGGCCATTCTTCTACCAGGAACTACTATATGGCTTTTTTTATTTCTTACTGATGATAAGGATGCTTTTAAAACGACTGGAACCCAGTGGAAAATTCAATGCCTTTTGTGAACCACATTAGTCTTATTTTTAGTTACAATCATCGTGCCTGTATACAGTCATGGAAATACCAAGTTATGAAGCTGAAAGAGACCCAGAACAATATTATACAAATATAAGCCTTTAAAATTGCTGAATAAGTACAAATAGTCACTAAACTCTACACTCACATAAATGCCAAAGAGAACTGCTATTCATGTGCCTCAGGGCTTCATCTTCCCCCAAAAAACTGAGCAGCAAAGGGTCACCTATGTAAGAACAGAACTTGATGTTAAAAAGTGAATGGCCCCTTTGTCAAGCGTAGCTCCCCCCACTATCTCCTAGCATGACACTGGATGGATGCTGTCACCTCCCTAACATGATGAATGAAGCAGAGAAGCCCTCAAGGCCCATCCAGTTTGAAAAGTCTGTTTTTCTATGACTACTGTTTTAAAACTAAAATTGTGGCAAAATATACATGATAAAATTTACCCTTTCAACTAATCTTAAGTGTCCAATTTAATCGTACAGTTTTAAATGTATATGACACAAAAGGCATATTGTACCCAGTGCACGTTTTTAAATGTACAGTTGAGCACATTCACACTGTTGTGCAGCCGTCACTACCACGCACCCCCAGACCTTTCCCACCCTCCCAATCTGAAACTCTGCCCCCATCACACAACAACCCCAATACTCATCTTCCCCCTGCTCCTGGTACACACCCTCCTACTTTCTCCAGGCATTTGCCTAATTGTAGATACCTCATACATTACAAGTGAAACCATACATTATTTGTCCTTTGGTGTCTCGCTCATTTCACTTAGCAAAATGTTTCCAAGGTTCCTCCATGCACTAGCATGTATTAGAGGTTTCTTCTTTTTTAAGGCTGAATAATATTCCATTGTACAGATATACCACATTTTATCCATTCATCTGTTGATGGCCATTAGGTTGTTTCCACCTTTTAGCTATTATTAATAATGCTGCTACAAACATTGGTATACAAGCATCCATTTGAGTCCCTGCTTTCTAAGATGACTTTTGAGATTCAGGAAGAATCCAAGCCATCTCAAAAGGCTATTGGTAGCAACCTGTGGCATCGGGCTCATCTGCCCCAGTTAGAAAGTCAAGAAGACAGATACATCTTCTTGACTGGCTTTGTACCGTGGCAACTACCAGAAGATGTTCAACAAATGTCTTCCAATAACAGAAAGCAGATTCAGCCTCTTTGGATCAATTACTTGTTAAACTTATATCCTCTCCTAGTGTGTAGACAATCTCTGACACACACATTGTGCTAATTAAGGACAGAAGCCAAACAACGTGTTGAGGCACAAGCTTTTCCGAACACTCACCTTCCTGTGCCTACTCACGGCATGTGGACCAGCAGGCCAGGATGACTGCAGCCGATTCCCATCACGGTGAACTCGGGCACTTACTCTATGATTGGGACATGGAAGGGGGAGAGCTTTCTTTTTTTTCTTACTTCCTGTTTCTAATTTTCAGGCAGCACCTGTCACCAGCAGTCTTGACTTTCACAGTTTTCTTTTGAGTCCCTTTGCTTTTTTCTCATACTTGTTCTGAGGTTTATCAGAGGAAACACTTGCCCTCCCAAGGATGGCCTCCACGCTGTGACAGATTAATCCAAGTTGAGTGAACTTCCTTCAGACAGAGGACACTAATTATTATGAAGGCACTTAGAACACAATGCGAGCTGACATCTGACAGGCCATTCCCTGCCAGCTCTGCATTGTCTTACTGTCAGACCCTGTCAGTTCCCAGCCTTAATTACATCCTGTTTACAAACATTAGGCCTGACTTCAGATGAAGCCTTAACAAAGGTTGACAAAGGTCAGGGTCACATTGCAAGGATGTTATCTGTCTGTACTCTCCTCCCGATAAACCAGAGGTAGAGGGCTGATTCGGGAGATAGCTTTCTGAGCAGAAAAATGCACTGTGGTCACTAGAATATCTAATCTCTGTGGACACATTTTCATCCAATCTGCTAAATACTGTGGCAGAAAGAAGAGGCCAAATTTAGAGAGCCAACTTGGTGCTTGCTTGTTATCTGAAATCCCCGGAGGGCAGACGTGGCAAAGGTGTTGGGAAAAGCCTTCAGCAGGAAGGCATAGTCACCCTTTGCCAGGGAATCAAGAAAAACAAATTCAAGTGGTAAAAAACAAACCCCAGTTAAAATAGAGTCCTGTTTCAAAGATGACAGGCAAATTTAACTAGTCTACAAGATCTGATTTTTTCCCCAATCTTTCTTACTTACTTACTTACTTACTTATTTATGATTTTGAGAATACGTCTATTAAAGCTGGGGATAGTGAGACAAGAAAGGGCCTAGGATAGAAGAAGCAACAGGAGAGAGCCTGGGCAGGGCTGGTTTGGCTCACTGGGAAGTCAGAGAAAAGGGGGCCTTGCCGACAGGTTCAGGGGGTTAGCCCAGGAGAAGCTGCCACCGCCCATCGCTCCCCTAGTTGCAAGTCTTGTAGGGGCCCTTAGAGTTTAGGAGACGTACACCTGTGGGGGACAAAGAGGAGGCAGTGAGAGATGCAGGAGTGCTCGGGAGGGAGAGTGTGCCTCAATCATTATTTTTGAGATGTTTTTATGTTAGGGTCAATTTGCAGATTTTTCTTAAGAAAACTACTTTTTAGATTCATTTTATGTCCTCGATTTATCGATATAACATCAGACTTTCATTCAAATCAATTGGACTTGGGGATCTGAATTTCAATAGGTTACAACTGTAATTAATATTACAACCCAACAGTTTTTACAGGTTATGGCCTCAGTGATCATCTGTCAATCCCTATAGTTTATTAATTAAGACAGCAGCCTGCTGCTGTTGAGTTATTTAACAGAGCTCGGTCTTACAGCACACGGGTGGCAAGGCCGGGCTAGCACCAAAATTTCCCACACCTAGCCGAGAGCTCTTTGGAAGTAAACACTTCGTTTTAGTATTCCTATGGGGTCTGGCATCTAGTCACTAGCCATCTGTTTAATAACTTATGCATTTTGTCCCTTCAGCCTTCTTTCCTAAAGAACTTACATTCTTCTCATCTCATAGTTTCCTATCTTCCAACACATAGATTGCTTTCAATGTAATTCTCTGGACACATTACTCTAAGTCTTGCAATTCCCATAATAAAACAAAGCACTCAGCAGATAATTTATATAAGTGCCTAGGCCCCATCTGTTTCTTTCACATTATCAAAACTTTTACTCCGCTAGGTCCAGATCGTTTTCTTACTCTGACTCCGGTGAGCTGCAATCTGTTCAACAAGCTTGCTTCCTAAATGCACTCCTTAGAGAAGTGAGCTCCAGGTTATTTCTAATAATTCGGTCATAATTGGTTTGGTAGGTCCACACTACTTTGTACAAATGGTCTCCTTCAGTCTCTAGCACCTCAGCTGCACTACCTTTGCCACAGCCCATGCCCTGTTCCATGGAGACTCAGTTTCAGGCTTGCTGCTCAGTCACTCTCCCAAAAAGCTCATCTGGGCTTTGAGTTTCCATTTCTTGCCACCAGTGAGTACATCAGGATATTTTAGGCTTAATCCTAATTCTTTACCCCTCTTTCTTCCTCATCTTTGTGTAAGGCATCAACAGCACAATGCCAAATCAAACACAGTAATTCTAAAGAACAAATCGTTCCCAGGGTCTCCCTCCTGATCCCCACATCTTGGAAAGAAGAAACACCATTCTCCTGATCCCTACTTTTACTTTGGAGTAAATTATTCTCCTCAATCCCAAATTTTAATTTTTCTCATAGTGAGGAAACATGTCTTATTAATCGCTTTGTCCAAAGTGCCTGCCAGAGTACCTAGAACATAGTAGGTACTTATTCATATATGATGTATGTATAAATGAGCAAAAATTGAAAGAATCAATGAATGAGTGGATACCCTTGGTAAAATCACTGAGTCTCGTCAATTCTTTCTTCACAGCATCCTAGCTCCCCTCTTCCGCATCCTGCTTCATGGCCATTTCCATTTTCAAGGCTTCCATCAGCAGGAGTCAGAATTACTACAAACCATAGTTCATTCATCTGCCTCAGTTTCTCCATCTAATCCCTCCCAACCCTGGCTGGGCACAGATAGTGACACTGTGCAAAAACTGATGCTTCAGTCTTACCGAGAATACAGACTCCTTGCAATAATCCTATCAAATATTCTAATTTGTTATATAAAAATGTCAAGTAGCTCTAGGCCCAGGTCCAATTCCTGCCAAGCGTAACTTATTTTGTTCCCCCAGGATGACAACGAAATGCTGTTAACTATCCTTTGACTATGATCCTCTAAACAGGTGTGCGCCCCACAACATTCTGTGGTCTAGACCAGATTTCCCAGCTTAGAGGAGATTATGTCATTTGGGACCGAATCCAAGTCTTGGTTTAAATAAAGATGTATGACCGCCTTGCTGGTCGTGCATCAACCACACGCACAGAGTGAAGGCAGATGAATCTGCCCGTCAAGTGTAATATGGAGCTCTCTGACGACAAACCTGACTTATGGTAGTAAAATTGAGGTTACAGTGAAATTGAACTAAAATCCCTAGGTGTTATAGCACTTCAACTTGCTTCACTCACTGTGATGAGCTACGTAGTTCAGAAGGCAGTAGTTACCGAAGGTCAAAAAAAAGTTGTGTTCTAAGGTATTTCCATTGTAGAGCTATAAACTTGGTGTTTGTTATGTCTGCCAGCTAGTGGCTGGAGTGTCGAGTAGGAATTTCTAACAATTAACAGAGGGAATAAATGTGAGGTGGAGGCAGGGGAGAGGGAGGAGGTCCAAGGGAAAAATGAAAGAATGAATTCTTTCCTGGAAAACCTTGAGGAAGTGTGATAAAGCTGGCCTTTTGCATGCATTACATATACATTTTAGTGCTAAGTACAGTTTAAAGATGGACAATAATCATCCGTTATCCAGGTCACACTGACACATTAATGGTTCTATTTGTAAGTCTTAGGACAAGATCAATAATTGAGAGCTTTAAAAACATCAGGCACACCTGCAACTTCTTCCCACCGCTGAAAAATGACCTTTTTTCAGGGGGCTGTTTTTACTTTCATTACATTTGTAACCTCAGTCATATGCACGACTCACTCTCCCATCAGAATTGGGCTATAGCCAGGGGCTAACGCCTCTGGAAATATAGACCTAACATTTCACAGCAGCTCTGTGAGGGTCTGCAGCCATTGCTTCACTAACCCAAACAAGAAATCTAATTTTAGAGGGAAGGGAGTTGAGAGGGTCATAAGAAAACCATGTCAGTAACCTAGTATATACCTTCCCATTTTGGGGTATGCAAAAGTTCAGTACTTAAGTGAACCCCCAAATTCCTAGTACACTCACAATAAGCTGCTTTAATTCAAGTGCAAGGAATCTTACCACAGGATTTCATAAAATGCAACTTTTCCAAACAGGAAAAGAGATACTAACACAACCAAAATTTCTCCAGCTCTGAAGCAGAGAGTCAAAGAAAAGGTATCATTTTACAAAATAACTTAGTTTGCCAAGCTGATTCTGCCCTGCTCAGTGGTGGATGGTTGGGGGCCTGAAGAGTGACTAAAAGGTTTGGCATGCAAGGGGCCGGGAGCAAGCGGAAGCAAAACGAAACAGGAACCCTCAGCAGCCACTGAAAAGGGAATCGGGGTGGTTGGAGCAGCACCTGTGCCCACACTTGACCATTGAAGCCTTGCGTGCCAAACTCTTTCCTTTTGTTCAGATATCTGGATCCAAAGCAAGATAAGTTTAAATTCAAAACAATGCTACAGCTGATTGTACAAATGTATTGTGCTTGGGACAGGTCCAGGTGCTGTCCTCTCCTCTCCTCGGCAACTTGAACAACACACAGCACACAGCAGCCGTCCAATAAATGTGCATGGAATGGGTGAGAAAATGAGAGGACACACAGGGGCTTGAACATTATCTTGGCGCATCCAATATGTCCAGACAGTATCGAGCCACTTAATATGAAAAAATAGAGATATTTACTGAAGAAGATACAAGATACAGGAAACATTGTACGCAGGACAATGCCGCCTCAGTCCCCTTTAAGGTAGGCACCATGGGACCTCACACAGTTCTCCCAACCACCATCAGCTGCCCCGTCGTATTTTTCTGAATCTAATTGATGGTCTGAAATCTCTTCCCTTTCAAAGGTGATGTTAGTTTTAGGAAAAGCTAGAAGTCACAGGGCACCAAATCTAGGCTGTAAGGGGGCTGAGTCACCTGGGTGATGTGATGTTTTGCCAAAAAACTCTGCAAGAGATGTGATGCCTGAGTGGGCATGCTGTTGTGATGAAGCTGCCAATCGCCAGATGCCCATAGCTGCGGCCTTCTGAATCTATGAATAGCTTCCATGGAGGAATGTTCAAGCTTAATGCAAAATTTGATGCAGATACATTGCTCTACCGCACAGGTGGCAAACACAAGGCCCACAGGCCGAATCCGGCTCTCCACCATGTTTTATCTGGCCGGCACCTTGTTTCTACCTAGCGGCAACACCTAGCTCTCACTTAACTGTTAAGGAGTAGTTACATTTGTACAGTCTGAAAATTACATTCGGCCCTTTGAAGGCAACCACAAGGCTGATGTGGCCCCCGGTGAAAATGAGTCTGGCACCAGCTCAAACTCGTCTGTTTGAGTTTGACAGCTCTACCGGCTTAGTCATTTTGAATGCGATGGACACACAGTGCACATGCTTATTCTACAGCAACTACCGCCTCCACTGACAAGTACAGTGAAGTCATCATTGTTCACACATGCTCATTCCAGTGCACCCCCCTTAACTGCCGGGTTACATCGATGTCCAGCACACTGTTCTCCTTATATTAACAGTGGCCGGATTTTTTCCGGACAGACCTCATTCATTAAACCAATCCTTTCAAAATATCTTGAGAACCAGTATATTTTTAAATCAACTTTTCTGTAATATATAATCCAACTCAAAAAATAAATAGAAACAAGGAGTGTGTCTATCTTGCTGGTAAGTAATCAAAAAATTTGCTTCATCCCCACAGACACACTGATGGATAATTCTGCCTTAGAAAAAGGAAGGCGACTGTCCACGGCAGCCCTACAGCCACCCCATAACTAGACGAGCAGCCGCCTCGCACGAGTGACAGGAAGGGAGTGCCAGGTAAAGCTCCTGCCCAGAAGATCCAACCTTGCCTTTCCTCCCACCATAGTGGCAGCTCCCCTGAGGTCCTGTGGGCCGAAGGTAGAAAGAGAAAAAGGGATGTTTTAGGAGACTTTGCCTTAGGCCAGATCCTGAGGAACAATATTATTTTATGCTCCCATGACAATCTCAGCTCTCTCCATTATGTCTGCCCAAGTTTCTGAGCAGCTGGGAGCCGGCCAGCTCCCACAGGGCTGGCAGCCTGGGCAAAGAGCAGTCATCTCTGATTGAGGCAAAGTAAATACCCAGTTCAGCCATGTAAAGTAAATAGTATCACCATTTTACAGAAGAGAAAAGTAAGGCTAATCTATTTACCGGATGGTGGAGTTGGGATAGGAACCTCAGTTTGACTCTAAAACATGAGATTTTTTTCCCACCATCCAACTCTGCCCGTGTTGGCTCATATTCCAAATGCAAAGGTGACTATGCGAAGAGGCACCCTCTCACATATTCAAACTAGGCAGTATTGTTCAGATACAATCCTTTGCATATATGGGCCTAATAATTTAAGTCTAATAGCTTAAAATTTTTAAAAACTGAAATATCACAAAATAAAAACATCATAGAAGTCTCTCATTCCAGCAGACACAACAGAGGGAAACTTCTTTGTAGGGATAGCTTGCAAGCTTTATTTGTACTTGTGAAAATAAATATATTATATTAACATGACATAGTACTTTTCCGCTGGAAGAGTTCAAAGCATTTTTCAAATGCCAATTTTGGTATTTACTTGAGAGGGGAAAAAGCTAAAATATTATAGACAAACTCTAGGAGGCACCTCTTACATAATTTAACTTCCTTCTTCCCCAAAGAAGGTAGGCATCTCAAGATAAAATACACATCAACACTAAAACTATTCAAATAAAAGTCCAAAATTCATGGAGAAGTACAAAAAAAGCTTAATGTGACTAAAACTTAATAATAGTACCATTTGAGCACAGAATTTAGTGTTCAGCCTCTTGAAAAACAAAGTAAAAAAATGGGTTGCAAATAATTCTCATTATCCAATAAAAGGGCCTTCTGTGAATTGTTGTATAAGAAACTCTGAATAAAACATTGGATACATTATACCACTATTTTATAGAAAAGACAGACACTCCTCATTTGAAGTATTATACTGGCCCTTCAACCAAAGCATCATTAAAAAATTTTGGTTCCAAATGCAACTTTATTTTCTTTCTACGTAAATCATATCTGATTTTATACCAATGAATAGTGAGTGGACTTGATTCTTTCCACCTCTTTTTCAAAATCATTTACATGTCACATTTTTAGCAATAAAAGTCCATCTTTTTTTTTTAAGGTAACATCTATAGACCATTTCCTATGTAACCTCAGCCCTGTGCTAAGCATGCATTCTCTTGACTCAGAGACTCAGGGCTGTTAATGATTTTACCATCCATGTCAGAACCACAAGCAGCTGGTCCAATCAGGTTTGTCTGATTCCAGAACCAGTCTCTTAATTACCATGCTATGAATTGTCTTCTGTAATCTGTTTGCCATAAGGGTGTGCAACCTGTTATCTGTATTTTCAAAGTTAGGTAGATGAAAACATCTTCCTGGGAAGTTAATATTTTTCTTAGGTCAATTCTTCATGGGCAGGCTCACAGGGAAAATCTGGGCACTAGTTGCTTTTGATCAGGTAAAGGATTTGAAATCATAACCCATTTTTTTAAAAAACCTAAGCAACAACAGACAATAACTACTGCAATATGTGGATAAATGAAAAGACTCTATGTGGATGGTAGGACGTTATATGTGTCATGGAACAGGCAATAGGAACTTTCTCTTCAGGTTACCAATCAACTCAAAGTCGTTTGAAAGTAACCAATTGTCATCATGGATAATGTTCTAGATAAAATCTACTGGTCAAAGCAAACACCTAAAAATACCTTGGACCACACTACAAAAACCCAGAAGCAATTATCACTCATCATTGCCCTGGCAGGAAGCTCCAGGGAGACCAAAGACTGAATGAGTAAAGGGACCACTATCACCTCTTAAATCTTGGCCGACTACTTCCAGATGAGCTATTTGGCATATTGAGGAAATGGAGCTCAGAAATCTTGCCCAGATGTTGGATTTCAGCTAGAAATTATCAATAGTTGGGTTCCTGGTCCTTTAGTTTCATTTATAAGACAATGGATTTTTCCAAGCATGGTATTTTACCACTATTTTTAAGCAGATTGGATCTTTGTATTTTGTGAAGACTTACCCAAAATGGCCCACGCATATAGACATTTGAAACTAAGAGAAAAAAAAAAATGAGTTTGTCCCAGAACAGTTTTCCAGGGGAGGGAGTATCCTCTAGGGCTTACATGAATAGAGTCTTTCTCTATCTACAAATCAACCTAAACACCCTCTGAACCCCAAAGTTTTTCAATAGCCTGTTCAACAACAACAACAACAAAAACTCTAAAAGTTACTACTATTTTCAAAACATTACAATAGAAGAACACCTAAGTCACAGCTGATGGCAGCTGTTTCTCATAAGGACACCCCCCAAAATAATGAAAGCCCAAGGATTTCCACCCATGGATTCAGTCGCAATCTGTGCTGAGTAATAGGGATTCAACAATTTTTTAAAAAACCCACAGAAATAGCCCTTGCCTCAAGAGGTTTACATCCTGACATCCCAATAGAGAAGTAAGACACCAAACATCAAATCATGCATATCGATTTAATTAAAATTATGATAGAAAAATAGCTGACAAAAATAACCCTGGTGTCCTCTAATTTAATTTAAAGAAGCCTAGATTCCTGAGGGGGCAAACAATAAGACATGAGTTATCCAAAAGCATCCCCAAGAGAATGCTTTTTAAAATAAGGTTTAGAAGAA
Organism: Macrotus californicus; assembly: GCA_007922815.1. Taxonomy (NCBI): domain Eukaryota; kingdom Metazoa; phylum Chordata; class Mammalia; order Chiroptera; family Phyllostomidae; genus Macrotus; species Macrotus californicus. The sequence continues at coordinate 5,995 of VMDR010014595.1, read as the reverse complement.
TTTTTCCTGGGATTGTGTACCTAATTTCCAATTCTGGCAAGTGGACTCATTGTGGAGTTTGGTCAACAAGTTAAAATGGCAACCCGGCCACCATAAATTCATAGTTGTGGGTCCACAAAGCACAGAGTTTAATCTTGTATTATTATTTATTAATTAATGTACTATTTTCCATGTGAACAACTGCTTTTTCCCTACCCTATATACATGTATATGTACTGTCTTGGATTTTTTTCTTTGCCAGCGTCACATTTTATTGGCATCTTCATAGAAACTTCAGGAACAGCTCCATCTTAAACTTGATAGAGTGACAAAGACAACTTTTTTCTGTTTCCTTTCTACCATTAAAAATTAAAATTAAAAAATAAATAGAAACACTTCTCTCAGTGTAGAATCAAGACACATCTTTAAAAAAGTAGAAAATGTTTGTCTAGTTTTACAAACAACTGCTATGATCTAGCCTGAACCATAAAATCACAGAATCATATTACATTGGACGTTGAATAAATCTTAGAATGTATCTCATCTAGACCTTCATTTTGCAGATAAGGAAACTGATAATGTGCTACTAATCTGTGAAGACCTCAATCATCTAGCACTTGAGACATTGAGTGTGGAGCATATCAAAGCCTCATGAACTTTGACTGGAACCACTGGCAGAATGGGAACCATCTAAGGCACCAAACTGTGTACAAATGTACAACTAGGTATAGTTACAATCAAACTAACTGGTAAATCACCACACTCCAATATCAAGAATACAAAGTAGTTGTACACAGAAAACAGTGTCTTTTACTTGCTACACCAAGTGAAACAACTTAGTGCCTGGCTCTCGGCAAACTCCATCTTTAGGAAGAATCCATCATAAGGAAAAATGGTGGGTAGTGGGAGGACCAGCATGGCTTCTTACCCCCACAACCACCTACTGAATTAGACAAGAAATACTCTAATGCTATTTGTACTCTAAAAAGCAAAAGCTTAGGAAGATTACTTTGCCCACTTGTTTCTATTGCTCACTAAAGTTGAGGCTTATGATTTTGACCACTCAGCCTCCGTTCTCAGTCCATCTGGTAACATCAGCTGGTTTCCTTTAGATAACTCCCTCTCTCACTTACAGACCTGCTGTTCAGGTGGGATTGGCTCTATCCTATCTCACACCAGACTCCAAAAAAGAGCACATGACCCAGGCCTGGCCAATAGAAATATTTCATCCCTTGGCTGTAGTGATTGTTTTAAGGTTGGGCATGTGACCCTAGCCAGGCCAATGTCTGCATTCTACAGAAAGCATTGGGAAAGAAAAGAGTTTTTCTCATCATTATACCTGGGAACTTCCTGAATTCACAAAAAGAAGAGAGACAACCTGAGGAAAAAGCCAACATAGAGGAAAGCAGAACAAACTACAGTAACCAGAGGGGAGGGGAAGGGCGATAACAGCAGAAAAAAGGGGAAGGGTCATCAAGGAACATGTATAAATGACCCATGGACAAAGCCAAAGCGGGGAAGGATTGAGAGTGGGAGTAGGGGTGGGTGGGGCAGGGGAAAGTGGTGTCGGGAAAATGGAGACAACTGTACTTGAACAATAAAAAAAAAGAAGAGACAGAAACAGTTTGAGCTATAATGACATCATTGAATCTCTGGATTCAGTACCTGCCCTTGACGTCTCAGTTACCTGCTTCAGTAAAATCTCTGGGTTGTTTTTTTTTAGTAAATTGGAATTGAGTTTTCTGGGTTTTTGCAAATACTAGAATTCTGACGAATACGCTGATCTCCCCAATCCTGCTCCTTGAGTCCACCACCTCCTTGAGCCACAACCTATCTAAGCCTCAAGGTCCTCATAAAAAAGGGGTGGAGGCTACATCTTTCCTAGGTAACAATATTAAGATGAATCTTAACTTTGAAGGGTTTTGAGACCCAGGCCAGGTCATTAATACAAAATCATGATGACAAGTACATAATAGTTTGAACATGAACTGCCATTATTTGCTAAAAGTTCTAGAATTGTCTCATTCCTCATTTTGGTTCTTTTGTCCATCTTTTTTCCATTTTGTTAAATATGAACATAGGTGGCATTGGTCAATTGCCTAGACATATTTATAAAAATTTAAAATCTTAATTAAAAAAATACTGGCTATGTAGAAGGGTGGAAGGAATGTGTGGTTTAGTAGCTTAAATGTCCAGCAAAATAAGCTTTAAATCCCAGCTCTACTACCCACCTGAGCTATGTGACTGGCCAAGTCATTTACTACCTCTGAGCCTCAGTTTGCTGATACATTTAGCCAGTACAAAAATCACCCACTGTTTTGGACTGCTATGACAATTAAATCACATACACATGGTCTTTCAATGAAACTCCGTACTTGGAGGAATAAGAGTGGTCGTTATTATTAGCAAGAAGTGCAGAGACCATGGAGTTAGGACTAAAATGTATGTGGAGCTGGAAAGATGAGATACTGGGTCCAGAGATCACTATAACCGGAAAGGCTGTGTGAATCTCAAATGTCTGAGTGGCTGGGTCCAAAACCCTGGAGTCAGAGGGTCAAAAACAGCAGTGCTGCCTGTTTGTTCATAACTCATACTTTGTCTGCCTCCCTAATACTTTTTGAGACACTGTGCTTTGATCTCCTCAAGCTGAGGGTAGGCATCTTGATTAGTTTTGTATGCCTCCTCCTTAGGAAGTACTCAGTAAATGCTCACTGTGATTTGAACATAATAATCTCTTGTCCTAAAGGAAGGGCTGCCTCTGCGTTTGGTGTCCATTCCCAAGGATAAGAAAACCAGACAATGCTCATGAGCGTTTACTTACCTTTTCACTGGGAGAGAGACCCATAAGTCTTTTCTTATGTGGTTAAGTTGGTCTCCCGAATGTTCTCACACATCTCCCAGCCCCGATGGGCTATTCAGATGCTTGGAGGTTAACTCTAGGGTGTGTAGTTTAGTCCAGTGTAGCACTGGCCCCATCGGGGAGCTTGTCAGAAATGCAGGTTCTCAGGCCCTTTCTCCAGCCCTTTCCCTGACCTACTGAATCAGTCTCAGGCTGAGACCCACGAATCTGTTTTAGTGAAATCTCCAGGGACTCACATGCACACTGAAGTTTGAAAACCACTACTCCAGATAAGACCTTAATATCTTCATTTTTTAAAAGGCATATAAGTAAACATTTTAGTCTTTCCATGTTGAGGGGTAAGTAGAAGTTACTTTTACAACCTATCTCAATCATATAACTTTATTTTTATGCTTCCTGTGGCAAACTTATTCAAAAATATTTGCTAAATATATACAGTATTTATTTATTTGCTTAAATAAGTAAATAGAGATGAGTAAGATCAACATTTCTAACCTTAAAAAGCTCCGGTTTCTTTTTTTAAGGGACAAAAAGGGTCAGCTGCAGGTGGGGACATTACCTCCCACATGTTGGTCAATGCCCTAGAGGGCATGTGGAGTTCATCAGAATGCCATAGCTTTATCGGGCCCATCATTGATACTGTCAGACTGGCTACCCCTCTGCCAAGGTATACAGGGACCAAACCTATTGCTCCAAAGTACAGTAGCCAATGTGTGCGAAGTGACCCAAGGGAAGTAAATCAGGTCCTTGGAGGATCTCTAGGCATTTTAGTCCTGGGCATGCCGCAATCACATGTGATCGGGTTAATGTGAACGTGAGGACAAAATAAGTACAGTGATAGTATAAAGCGTAACTGTGGTTGGACCAGGGGTGTCCAGCCTCTTGGCATCTCTGGGCCACACTGGAAGAGTTGTCTTGGGCCACACATTAACTACACTGAGACACATAATCACAAAAAAAAAATCTCATAATACTTTAAGTAAATTTATGAGATTTTGTATTGGGCCACATTCATAGCCATTGAGGGTTACATGTGGCCTGCAGGCCACGGGTTGGACACCCCTGGAAAAACCATGATGGCAGAAGAAATTTTAAAAGAAAGCTTAGGTAATATAAGCAATCTTCTGATGTATGTCACAACTCCCTAGACCTGGTCGGGCTTTATAAGTGGGTGCTCTGAAACAGTAAGTGTTCTTAGTAATTAACATACACAAATTACCCGACCCGTTCACACATTACGGAGAACCAATATTTAGTCCCAGACCCAGCATTTGAAGATTTGAAAGTAGAGAATCCTGGCTAGCTGTGTTCACAAGACCTTTCCAACACAACAGATGTTGGAGACAAGGATAACATCACATCACAGATAACTTTTAATGGTCATTACTTTGACAAGTTAAAATTAAGATCAGCCTAGGTAAATTCTTTTCTTTTTTAACAGAAAATTAAGGAAAAAATAATGGTAAATGTAAATAGAAAGTAGAAAGGCATCCAAAAGCCATTTGCCCTTCCAGATATGCCCCTGCAAAACACCAGCAGAGACCAAGCAAACACCTGGGTCCTGCCTGGGGCCTGGGGCCTAAGTCCTAGGGCCTGAGAAGTGCCTATGTCCTCTAAAAAGAGTCCTTGTCCTTTCTCTAGATTGTGCAACCTGGTTTTGTGAGCAAGGGGAAAGATAATCCTCAAGAAAAACCAGTGCATAGCAATGGCATTCCAGAGGAAATTCCCCATCAACACTCACCATTGCAGGTAATCCACACACACCCTCCTCAAACCCCATTCCCCCCGCCCCTGCCCCACCACCCTCTAAGGGGGACCATCTCCCTCTGGAGAGAAGGGAGAACCTGGGATTTGTCCTGTTGCAGAACAGATACTGCGTTGCCTACTACGAAAGCTGCGTAACAAAAGACCGCATGCTTGCAGCTGCCACACTGGACTAAGTACTTAGCCAACTATGTGAAAGGACGAAGGGCCCCTCCATACCCACTCCTAAGCTTTCCTTTATTCTGTTACCTATACAGTGTAATAAGAAAGTACTCCAGCCAGAACCCTCAGTAAGGTTGCTAGATTAACATATAAAAATTTCGGAGCCCCAGTCAAATTTGAATCTCAGATAAATGACATGTGAATATGTGTTGTTTCTCTGAGTTTATTATATGTTGTTTATCTGAGATTCAAATTTGACTGGCCATCCTGTATTTTACCTGGCAGTCCTATCCCTAACATTATTAATAAGGAATTTCAGAATTTCTGTCTTGGGACTAAATATTAGCCCAGGTGGAAGAGAATATGGACATGGGGATTGTGAACTTTTTAATGTTCACAGGGTCCTTCCTGCAGATGGTACTGTGTTTACTTTACAACTTCTCTGTGAGGTAGGACCAAAGTCCTTAATCCTCACTTTACAAGTGTAGACTCTGAGTTAAAGGAATTGCACAAGGTTACAAAGCAAAGTAAAAGAGCTGGGGTTCAAATCAAAATCCTCTGGAGTTCTTTTTTCTTTCTTTCTTTTTTTTTTTTTTGTAGGGGTCCTGTCAATCACTACACTAAACAAACATAAGAGAAGGAAGAATTAAAGAGATTGGCTAGAAAGCTTTGCTTTAGCAAGCAAAAATACCTGGCGCAAGCATGGACCCTCTTTTCTATTTTCACGCCTAAGTAAGCAATCATCTGTCTGTATTCTTTACAGGCTAAGAGTGGCCATTAAGAAATGAAAGTGAGTTTAGATTTCAACAGCTTGTTTGGATTTGAAGACATTTTGCATTTTAAGAATCCAAGGTCAGCTCAACCCTTTTAGCACTGGGACCTAGATACCACCATGATGTAAGCAAACAACTACTCCAGTGAATTTAAAGGTAAGTGGTGGAATAATTGTTCACTGTCTCCCATGCTTCAATTTGCCAAGGACTATCTTTATTTCTAAATCTATTAAGGAGAGCTCTGTTTCACTCTGCAAAATACTAGCAAGTTCTGAAATAAGGTGGAATTTATCCTTGTGAATACACTTAGAGAATAAGAAATTGGGTATCATTAGTAAAAGTTAACCTTCCCAGCATTAGCTGCCTCTTGCACATGCCTTCTTTGCTAACTCCAAGTAAAGCTATAGTCAGAAGAACTCTTGTTAGAAAATTATAGCAAACTAGACCTCATGCTTCT